>VNJU01007090.1:0-220399 GCA_008042675.1 Drosophila seguyi | reverse complement strand
ATGGTAATATTTGTGGCTGCAAAACGTTTTTTATTGATTTGCGGGGGAGTGGGAGGGAAATTTTAAAATCTGAAACAAACTTGATCTGCGTGCAAAACATTCCGACCTACATAGCGAATTTGGTGGCTCTAGCTCTTGTAGTTGCTGAGATCTAGGCGTTCATACAGACGGACAGACGGACAGACGGACAGACAGACATGGCTATATCGACTTGGCTGTTGATGCTGATCAAGAATATATATACTTTATGGGGTCGGAAATGCTTCCTTCTGCCTGTTACATACATTTGCACAAAATTAATATACCTATGTACCTACGGTACAGGGTATAAAAAAAACTTTATCTTGTTGCAAAAAATTTATATCAATTTTGGAGCAGAGTATATAAAGTATTACTTTACTCCCAGTGCATATATATAAATTAAATCGGCACGCGAGGGGGCGTGGCAGCATCATCGCCCCCAACTAGATGACCGCTTAGAAGTGATTTACACGAGAGTGTAACAAAGCATGCGATTGATGTGAATGGGGGAAGCTGCCACCGCTAATGTTGATGGGCTCCGATGACAAACAAAAGAAGGGGGGGTGGGGGTAGAGATACCGTGGGCAAAATCCAGATGGGAAGCCTGGAAAGGGGTTTCGAGGAGACGCCACTTAGATGAATGACCGCGCCACCGGCAAACGCGAAGCGAATCCGGGGGATACACGCTCGAGTTGCCACACTTACCCCGTACCCAGACTTGGCAATTACTTATGCTTAACAAATTGGATTACATATCCACACAATGAGAGCCGACAACGCCGCTCTGTTAGCTTATCTCTCGCGATTCATTCGGAAAAGTGGAAATTCCATAGCCATTATTCATTCATCCGCTTCAGATATTTTTTATTATTATTATGTAATGGCATAAAACAAAAGCCAAGGAAGTTGCATAAGCCTTAATTATTTTGCACTGTATTTTATTGCATTGAAATGATGTTTTAATTGTTGTCGATCATCATTCATACTGGGGAAATTTGGTATAAAATTATAGAGCGAATATTCTGTAATTCTTTCTGGGGAATAATTTAAGAGAGTTTTTTTTTCAAATTCCATGACGCATTGACTATATTAAAAAAAAAAAATAAATAATCTATATTACACTATATTATAACAAGCACAAATTCTGTTGATTGATTTATTTTTAAGAGTTTTTGAAATTCTTAAAGAAATCATGTGCCAAAAGGTACTAGCTTTCTAAAAGAAAGCAATTCTAAGGTTTTCATATACAAATGTTAACTTTTTGGAATGCTTTTCCTTAAGCTTTAAATATTTGTTTTTCCGCATCAATTTGTGTAGTCAATTTGAAGAGCCGGTACACTAGGCAATATTATTGCAAACATTCAATTTGCGCCGTTGGAAATTCAATTATTCTGCGAAGAAGACGCTTATCAATTGACTTAAGTGACTTGGGGATGCATTTTGAAAAACAACAAGCAGACTGCCGACTGGCAACTGGCAGCAATGTCAATGCCATCGATTGGCTGGCTGGTATCTAATTAAGTACAAGTCCAAGGAGCTCAGCTCTCGGGGAAATTGATGGGTTGGAAAATAAATTACACTGCGACTTGGCGGCATCCCACTTCCATTCACTGATTTTCCTGCATTTTAATTTGAAGGTGGCTCCCTTTATGCCTGCGGAATGATGGGAATTTATGGCGAGAGCGAGACCCCCGGCCTGATGGACGTCTTCTTGTTTGCCTCGCTAATATCCGCCGTGGATCCGGTGGCTGTTCTGGCCGTCTTTGAGGAGATTCACGTCAATGAGATCCTGTACATTGTCGTCTTTGGCGAGTCCCTGCTGAACGATGCCGTTACGGTGAGTGGCTTTAAAGGTTTATTGATGATGAGAATTTGCGGTGGCGGATATTGGTTGTAATACCGAAGCAATTAAGTCAACAAGTGTTAATGAATTCCTTTTCCCTTTCCGCAGGTTGTCATGTACCACATGATGGAGTCCTACAATGAGATTGGTTTGGACAAAATCATCGCCCAGGACATTGCCAGTGGCATGGGTTCATTCTTTGTGGTTGCCCTCGGAGGCACTGCCATAGGTGAGTGAGAGCTTTTAATTGGATTTTATTTTAAAGAAATTAATTGGATTTTTATTGGAGGAAACTGCAAAGAATTTTGAATATTCTAGCAATACAATTCTTATTTTTATTCAACTTGAGCAGTGTTTAATCCATTAAAATTCTTTTAATAACAGTAAAACATTCTAGACCATATTAATAACAAATTATAATATTTCTAGGCATCATCTGGGGCTTCCTCACCGGTCTGGTGACCCGTTTCACCGATCATGTGCGTGTCATTGAACCTATTTTCATATTTGTAATGGCCTATTTGGCCTATCTCAATGCGGAAATCTTCCACATGAGCGGCATTTTAGCGTAAGTATAAAATATCATTAAAACCTATATAAAAATGCAACTAATAAATATTAATTATCGACCAAAACAGCATCACATTCTGTGGTATTACAATGAAAAACTATGTGGAATCGAATATTTCACAAAAGTCGCACACGACTGTTAAATATGCCTTGAAGATGTTGTCGAGTTCAGCGGAAACCATCATATTTATGTTCCTCGGCGTGGCCACTGTCAATAATATGCACGTATGGAATACGTGGTTTGTGGTTCTCACTATTGCCTTCTGTTCGGTGTTTCGTGTGATTGGTAAGTATCCTTAAAATTCCTTAATTAACTCTCTGTAACAATGTATATATTTTTTATTTCAGGTGTCATCCTGCTCTCGGCCCTTGCCAACAGGTTCCGCCTCCACAAGTTGTCCCGCGTGGATCAGTTTGTGATGTCTTACGGCGGTCTGCGTGGCGCTGTGGCCTTCGCCTTGGTGCTGCTGGTGGATGAGAATGTGGTCAAGCAGAAGAATATGTTTGTGACCACCACAATAGCTGTGATCTACTTTACTGTCTTCCTGCAAGGCATCACCATCAAGCCGCTGGTCAAGATACTCAATGTGAAGCGGGCCAACAAGCGTAAGCCCACCATGAATGAGCGTATTCATGAAAGGGTGAGTCTACCCTCTAAGATAATTGTATTTAATCGAATTAAAATATATACTTTCCCCTTAGTTCATGGACCATTTGATGGCTGGCATTGAGGATATTGTGGGCAAGACAGGCAACTATAATGTGCGTGATAAATTCAAGCGTTTCGACAATCGCTTCATTCGCCCGCTGCTGATCAGAGATCTCAAGGTATATTTTTGTAGCCTAAGTATTATATAATCGCAACCTAAAACTGCCACTCAGGAAGTGAATGAGTACCATTTACTGGATCGCATTCCCATGCAAAGTTATGAGCGTGATTTGGACAAGAATAAGAGGCTAAGAAGTTCCCTGGATGGCCAGAACTCAAGATCTCGAATGCAGCGTCGTGATGCAAGCATTCCCAGTCGAAAAAAGTCAATCAAGATCTCATACGAAGAAGATGTTATTTAGTAATAAGTTTTTATTAGAAAAAAAGTAATTTGTTTTCTTTTAAACTCATCTTCTATAATATTTTGTTTAGGGCGCTGAGCCGAAGATCATTGAGACGTACTCCAAACTGACAATGCGCGATGCCATGGAGGTGATGAGACGGAATCCATCCACCATTGGCCAGATGACTGGCACTGAGTCAATGAGCGCCCTGTTCCGGAACTATACCAATAACTATATTGGCGGCAGGTGGGCACCGCCAACCATATACACCACATGGTAAACGAATTTTGGATTGAATATGAATTGATATCGATACACTTGCCTGTACTCACACCGAAATGATCGTCTATATATTGCATGAGTACGAAATAAATTCGAAATTAAATGTAGTTCAATTTGACCGAAACTGTAGCATGAAACTACTGCACAAAAGTATAATTTATAAACTAAAATTGGCCACTAACACAATCGAAAAACACAATTTAAATAGAGAGGTGTCACAGAACTATTTTAACTCTTTCAAATATTTTTTTTAATATCTAACACAGAACATAAACCTTTTAGAAACTCCTTCAATTAAAGTTTAAGTCTAAAACAATTTACTTTTCTAATTTAAATATACTTGAAATAATACAAATATTTAATAATATGTTTAATAAGTAGTAATAAACTCTGTAAAGCTATTAATTAACTCCTTCTCTCACTCACAAAAAGCTATTTTAAGCTTTAAGATTCATACATAGTAAATAGTTCTTTTTACTATTTAGTTATTTTCCCTATAGATTTCAAAGTGACACCTCTGTTATTTTAATAACTTTATATTTCTGCATATATCTGAAATTCGTTTAACCACTTTCTTATATTTTCTTTAACTAAATATGTACTGTATCTATTCCCATAAAATAATAATCCTTATACTGACACCCAATTTGATTCACCTTTTTAGTCCCAGTCTGACAAATCTAGACAATACTTGTTCGCGTAATCTGGACATGGCTGAGCTGGATTACAATCCATCCAAGAAGGATCTGACTGATGCCAAGATCCATCATCTGTTGGCCGAAGAACTGAAGCCTTATAGAAGGGTATGTACTATGGCATATATATTTTCCTATCTCTCTCCCTCTTGCAATAATCAACTTTTGGTTGGATATTTTATATAGCAAAAACAGTTTAAGCCTTAATTATACCCCCAACAAAAAAAAGATAATTCACGCAGCCCAAATGTTTCTGCCTTTCCTGTTTCTTTTAATTAATATTTGATAATTGTCACTGAAAGGGTCGTGTTATGCCGAGTTCCACTGTAAAATCACATTCGAATTTTCCTTTCTGTTCTGTACTTTGGGCATTTAGTTTCCTCACACACTCTCTCTCTCTACGCTTCTTGCTCTGAATATTGATGGCCAAACCGCTCTGACTCTACATATGAATAATATAGATATATATGTATATCGATATATTTGTAATTAATCATTTATTTAATTTCTTTCCCGTTGTTTCGATTACTCAACATCTCTCAACTTCTCGACAACAACGTGTCAATAAAATATATATCAAAAACGCTTCAAATTTTCGTGTGCATAAAAAAATAAAACAAAATTTCGATACAAAATCGATAATTTTGAAAAATATCGCGATAAATAAAGGCTTCAATACAAATGGTACGAATAATTGGTTTCTGTTCTAATTAATTTGATCTGTTCCTTGGTTTATTTTGATAAACTCCTTTCGAATTAACAAATATGAAACCTTTGTTAAATGTTACACGTTGTGTGTCTGTACTAATTACTCTTTGACTGCAAAAATCTTTTAGTTCAACCTTCTAAATGTGTCTTCTAATTGGTGTCTTGATAATGCATATATTATAATCTTTAAATAACGCTAAACTAATTTATTTAAATGAACGCAAAGCTTAATTTAGTCCCATGACCATTTATAATTGAAGAATTGTGGGAGTTTTTTGCGGATAAATATACTCCTTGAACTAGTAATATTTCGGGGTAAAAGCCGTAATTTTTTTATTAGTGAAAATTATAAACTAAAAAAGTAAAAATAAGATATTTACATTTTATAAGAAACTTTCACAAACATCTTATATTTTTTGGACTGAGAAATATTTTTAAATCTGGGTTCCTCCTGGGAAAGTAAAAGTAGAATTTAATTAAAAAGAGTTATCAATTTCTAAAGTCATTTTTGATTAAATGGATAACATTTTAAAACAAATATTAAATACCTTTAACTAAAATGTATTCTACTATATTTTTTGCAAATGCATAAATGTTTATTGTTAAATGTAATGTTAACACTTTCAAATAACACAATTTACTACAAATATATTTTATTCACAAATACAATAAATACAACAAATAAAATTTAAACAAAATACATTGATTTTATTTACAAACACAAAAGATAACAAAAATATTTTTTAGTTTTCCAAATTTCTTAAAATACTCAATATAAAGCACTTTAATTTTACACAAATTAACCTACAAAAACCACACCAAACACAAAATAAATATATTGTCTGCCTCTATTTGTTGTGTTCACAATTATATATTATATCGTAAAGAAATATATAATGTTTCGGGATGAAAAGATCTTGAATAGGCTGAGCACTTGATTCCATGTTAATCTCTACTCATAAGATGTACAAATGTTTATGGAAAGCCGTTTTCACTTACTCAGTTGTTGTTCTTGTGCAAATTAATCGTACTTTATATACTACTCCATACTATATGTATCTGTCCTTTACTGCAATTAAAGTAATCCTAAGCTACTTACATCTCTCTCTATATTTACATCATTGAGCTGGCATTTTATGATTTTTGAAACCTAATTTGCTCCATCCAATGTTTTTACAGCACCGTCGTCTTAGTTATAGCCGACACGCAGTAGATGACAGAGATTTGTCCACACAGGTGAGTAGAGAGACACTTGCAATAATTTCCTTCTCTCAATTTGGCTAAAAAGATGTTTAAAATCAACAATAAATGTACAATAACACTCTATCCTCTCTCTTGCAGGTCAATTACAAAATGCAAATGAATTTCCGGCGCATGTTCAATGATCGTAAACATCACAAGCGCAGCAAACGTGGGGCCAGCAATAAGGTGAGGCATCTAGTTAATATTTATATATCTCAAAGAAACCTAATTTAATGGATATCTTTATCGTTATCCTTAGGAGGCCAAGGAGAATGTCAAGCAGAATCATGTATCGTTTCATGATTTCCAACAAAACGGCACCACCAAGCAGCTCACCAATGGTACGGGTTCGAGTTCAAACCATTCAAGAAAAAAATCTTACAGAAAAAGACATACTCACAATTCACTTAACAAATATCGTAGATTAGAAATAGGTAAATGACGCTAAAAACAGCAATTAAATTTAAAAAAATTTCAAAAATTGAACAGACAACAAAACCGTGTCTTAGTAGAAAATCTCTCAAATCGAATTGGTTGTAGCTTTCTATTTTATTTGTTTATCTTTCTTTTGTTCAGACAGCTTATGAAAAAATTTATAACAATCCGCTGTCTTTATCATTCTTTAGTTTGTAGTGAAATAATGTAGTGACTTTTGTTTTTAAAATCTAGTTTCATGCGTCATACTAACCTAAATCCATCAACAAGTATTCATTTTTAGTTGCCACTCTACTAAAAACCTTTATTATTTTAGTTTCTAAATTTTTAGGGGTGTCACAGAAAGCTGGATTTTAAAATCAATTTAAATTGAAACTTAAATTAAATGCATAAAGTAAACAGTGAAATATTTCGAATCCTATATGTATATGTTAACAACTACATAGCATACATTTAAACTCAGTTTTTAATATTAAAAAAATCCTGATAAATTTCTAAGGCACTCCTATTTTTTAAAGGCATGAAAGAAAAGTTTTCCAGGTGTGGAAATTAACACCTTGCAAACTTCTTTGAATATCATTCTTCAATATTTAATTAATAACCCGAAAAAGATTGGATATATTTTCAAAATTCAATTGGTAACTAATTTGTTTTCTACCAAAACCTTCTCTTTTTCTTCCCCGCATCGCTCACCCTTCCAAAACTGATGGCAAATAATATAAATTACACAAAAATACAATGCAAATCTTCTCACACATACACGATTGACTCTAAAAACTGAACCAAAATTTGTGCACTAAATCATACAAAAAAAACCTAACACCGACATTCATGATATGCTACTGCCTGCAAAAACTTTTTTTAAATATTTGTTAAACTTAACTGCTACTGCTAAAGACTATATTAACAATGTACTTAATGAAACAGCCGAGGATTGCCAACAGAATCCCAACGAGATCAATGTTGTTGGCCCCAGCGACGATTGGGATGATGGCCTCACCTTCACCGCCAAGTCATCACGTAAGTGTTCTCATTACTCTCTTTCAGACCCCATAATAGGTGTATTTATTAACACTTTTTATTTTTTGTAACTAACATTTGAGTTTTGTGAGAGGTTGTCTTCATTAAGCATAGGCAGCTTTCGGTTTCCTCTTTTTAAAAAACACAAATCTTTAGCTTATTATCACATTTCTCTTGAAAAGGTGCCTCAAATTATATGTGCATAATTTGAGACTCCTTTTAAGAGATCTTAAATAGCTGAAAATTTGTGTTCAATTCTCCTCATTTATTCAACTTGTGATCAGATCTGTCATATGGCAATATCTGATATATATATTATTCTCCATCCAAACCACCAAAAAACTTGTTCGACTTGTTTGTTTTGTTCAGTACACACAAAAATGCCATTATTTTATATATACAACTTTTCTTTGCCAAAAGAAATGAAAGCAATCTTCAAAAGGTTTTACAAGAGTATCTGTAAATATTATATATAAATATATCGACTAGTTGAGTAGACTGAACAAGGTTTTTGTAGTAGGTAAATATAATAATTATAATGAATAAAAAAAAAACACAACGACTATTTCGTTGCTTTGCTAGTCCTTTTTAGTTGATTTTCCTTAACCACTGTTAACCTTTTGTTCTTTATTGTATTTCTGCATTGGTTTTTAATCCTATCTTAAGGAGAACCTAAATAAAAGCTATAACAACGAACTTTCTATATATATTTTTTCTTGTTTTATGCCTTCCCAATTATTTCGAAAAAAAAAATCACTAAAAAATACGAAAAACAAAAAAAAAAAAAAACGATAAAATGTTGCTGGGCGCAAACGAATGAAAAAAAAAAAACGTATACGAAAATATAAAAACAATTACGATTAGCTGACTCGGATCGCGCCAATAACAATTCCCTGATAGCCCACATCCAAAACCTGCCCGGCTTCGATGCCTCCAAGGCGCGCATCGTCGTCCAGCACTATGCCCCGCGGGTCGACGACAGTCCGGAGCCAGAGTTAGACTCGCCGGACCAGGCCGTCGGGCCCACGGCCGCCGAGCTGATATTGCCATGGCGGCGGGACCGTTCATACCAGAGCATTGGTAAAGGAATCACACGAACAGAATCCTCATCAGCATCACCAGCTCAGATCATGTGTCACAAAAAAGAAATCAGCAACATTTACAACATTTTTAAAACAGTTTTTGGATAGAAAGCTTCAAGTACTTTTTACTAATTTTTTGGTTCCAAAAATATAGGGAATCTTGATCAGTAATTTATTAAAAAAATTTTAGGAAATCTTGCTTAATAAATTATTAAATATTAGCTAAAAATGATGTAGGGAATTTGGGTTAATAATTAATTTTCTGCTCAGTAGAATATAGGAAACCTTGCTCAATAATTTATTAAATTACTGCTTAGAATCAGAATCTCAAGCGTTAATTTTTAAAATGAAATAAGTGGAAATATAAGCATATTTACAAATATATGTATAATTATTGAAGTTTCATAATATTTTAAATCTAAAATAAAGATTTAAATTAACTAAATTATATAAACATAAATCAATCCAGGCTACCACAGACATCGCGTTATATTTAAAATCATTTTAAAAGAGCTGCCTCAAAGTATGCTACAAATATTTTTAAAACTTCACAAAAACCATAATGATCTTGGCTTATTAATGTTTTATTTCGAAAAGTTGAGAGAATTACACTAATCAATTAATAAAACCCTGAAAACAAAAATTTTTAAAATTACTTAAGCATCTTTAAGCTCGTTGCTTATATCTTTATACTTTATATTAAATATTTTATAGCATATTTTTAGGCACCTAAATAAACGATTTCAAATCGTAGTCTTGACCTAATTGGTCCTCTCAATTAATGTTTCTCTCAGAAAAAAGATAGGAACCCCACTTACATGACCATATATGATATATACCACACCCAATCTCTTGAGTCTTACACAATTACACCTGTGTCTCCATTTACCAACCATTTTTCGTGTACTTTGACCTCATATCAAGCCAGTCATCAACTCGTTTATAGAGTGCCTTAAGCTTAGTTCAATATCAATCGTATTTTGTGCTCAGCACTTTGCGCGATTACCTCGTTTCTTCCGTTACGTTCTGAGTTAATCCACTTGAGTTAATCATTTAGTGCCTAATCGTATTATTTTCCTTAACTCGATTGAATCCGATACACCTATTAAGCCATGCTAAGTGTTGCCTAGACGTAGCTGCCCATCTAATTACCAATAGCTGTCATCACATTGTGTTCGTGCGTCGTCGTTTAACGTCAAATTGCTCGTAGAAGGCAATCGCCAATGATTGGTAGTCGCTAGCCTCTAGTCTCCACCACGAATTCAGTTGTATTGCCAAGTTACTTATTGCCAACCAAAAAAAGCTCGAAATTACCTGCATTTTAGAACCATCAACTTACCTAAAACCAATTTGAAAAGTCGTCACATATTGAACAAAGATTTCGATACTAAAAAGAAATTGAACAAAAAAAGAATACGAAACGTCAAAACAAAGCATGGCATTTTTGTGCATGACCAAATTTATTCTTTTATTTTTTATTTTTTTTAGTTTTATGTCCCCTTAAAATCGAATAAATAAAGAAGAAACTAAATAAAATTTAAGCGGTGGATATAAATTAACAGGTGGCAGTATTTTCTGATTATAAACTAATGTTCCCGATCTAGGTTTTCTACTATTTTATAGGATAAAATAATAAATATAAAAGAAACTTTTAGTGGTTGAAAATATAATTGAAGCTCTACTTTTTCTAAACACAGAACACATGTATAATGATTATAGATATACTAAATTAAGATTAGATAAATTTAATAACCCAGAAAATCAGTGTAATTAATAGCATAATTTATGCAATTAAAATTTTCTTTGGAGGAGCTTTATACAAATTAGAAATACCACAGAAAACACAAAGTTTTTAAAATCTCTTTACAATGTGTCTAAAAGTATGAAATACAAATTTTCAAGGACCAAATTCAGCTTGTGTGAAATTTTGTAGCATAGTTATGGACACTTTTTTCAAAGGATTTAAAAACCCTAATGCTGATTTCTGTATGTTTATAAACTTGTCGTTTATAAGGTTGCCCATGGTCCTAGTTTTTTCTGGTTAAAAAAACCCCTAGGTTTTCATTTATTATTTTTCTTTTCCTCTGTCTTTCAAATTTCCTTGAGTTGTGCGCACTTTGTTTGTCTTTTTGCCCTTTTGACTGTGTTCCTTTCTCCATCAACTGCGTTTTCTGTTTCCAATTTGTTGACAATTTCCCAACACAAAAAAAATGAAACCCCCAAAAGCGACAGCTTTAAGCTGCATGCAAAAGCCTTTAGAATGATTTTCAATAAAAGTATTTCTCCAACATTTCGATGGTTATTTACATTTTCTTGAATTTTTCATTTGCGATCTAGTGGCGGAGCATCCAATACCCGAGGAGGATCGCAATTTGTCCCGCGAATCCGATGGCGAGCGACGCGTGGCCACGCCCACGGCCACGGAATCCCAACTGCCTTGGAAGCGGCAGGGCGACGAGTGTACGGATGCAGTGCAGCAGAACGAGTTCCCGGCCTGGGCCTCCAACAAGGAGTACTTGGCCTACAACTCGCCCAGTGCAACATTCCTAGGTAATGTATACATTTTTCGATGCAGATTTTTCCAGGAACGAGTGGAATGAGTATCTAGGGGGGGAATTGGGAAAGTGAGTTTCCCCTTCAACAAACACACAACAATTTCCGGCTGGTTATTGAGGGGCTTGGGGCTCTCTCTCTCTCTTTTATGATTGTTGTTACCCATATTGAATATTCATGTCCCCAGTTGATTACTGTTTGTACATTAGCCAAAACCAACTGGCTACACAGAGAGAAAATGTGAGAAAGGGTTTTTTTTAATATTAAAGAATATATGAAATTAAAATTAATGTTTATAAAGTATATATAACAAAAAAATATTTAGACAGATTTGGAATTAAACCAATAAACCAAATGAAAAATTCCGACATGATTAATCTTCAACATTTAAAAGCTCATATTGAAAACATTATGTATTCATTATTTTAAATATCGAATAGTTCGCAATTAACAATTAAATGATTAACAATTTAAAAAATTCTGAAAAAACTATAATATCGATAATTAAAATTGCTTTCAAGACTTGTTCGAAATTTTACGCAGAATATCGATTTAATATCGAAAATAACTAGCAAGGTAATAATATCGATTATCGATTATATTTTAAATATCCGTACATTTATTTATTGAATTTTTTCCATCCCGATTACAAAATTAATTAATAAAAATGCTTTCTAAAAAGCTTTCTTTAATATATTTAATATAATTATAATTATCATAATTTCCATCACTTTTTCTCTGTGTAGCTGCAGTTTTGTACATATCGATCCGTCAGTATATATCCGTATCAGTGTATATATAGTTTACTCTTTTCCATTAAGAGCACTACAGTGAAACAAAAAATTGTAACCAAAAACCGATGGCAAAATTGCACCCCATTTCTCTTGTGTGTGTTTTTTGTGATTTCTTCTACGTTGATTTCGTTGTGATTTTTCCTTAACTTTTTTTCTTTTTCTTTCTCTCTTCTCCCCCCCGCATTGTTTTCCTTCGGTAACTGTTGCTCACACCACAAACACGACCACAAAACGACACCACTGTATACGAACACCCTGTAAAAAAACAACACTGCAATTCTAACGACGAATCCAAAACCGAACAAAAAAAAAAAATAAAGGTGGTATAAACAAGCCTAAACAGCCCAAGTCCGTCATAGGTCTCTTCCGGCGAGAGAGTTCCAGCTCCAAGGCCGGCAGCGTGGGCATCGGCAGTTCGGGAGCCGTGGATTCCGGCAGCTCGGATGCCATGGTTGTGCCTCTGTCCACTGGACAACCGTCCGTTGGCCCATCGACATCCTCCATGCACAATCCGCGTCTGGACAAGCGCTCCCAATCGATATCTGCGGGATCGCTTGGCGCCGGACCCGGGCCAGGAGCTGGATCCCATCAGCTCGGTCCGGATGGCCATTCGGGACCATTTCCGGTCACGGCCAGCCATCGCAGGAATGTGCGCAGAGGCTCCATGCTGGAGCTGAGCGGGTAAGTGAATCTTTTTCCACCTGGTCAGACACCAATGAACATACAAAAAAAAACTACACCTAATTGTCTGGTCTATTGAATTTGTGCCGATATTCATCCAGTGGTTTGGGTCCTTTTTTATTTGTAACTGAAATGGGTCTTAATTAAGGTGGTTTCTTTTAATATTTTAAAGGGATATTAGATAGGTGTTATTATTTAACAAAACAATATGTTATTACCAAGGATTTGAAATCAAAATGCTATTTTTAAGCATCCTACAAATTTAATATGAATAAAGTATACTTACATTTTTGGGTACTTCCCTTTTAAGATTCTCATTGTAAGATCTAAATTTTACAACGTTTGTAAAAATGGTCTATATTGAAATAATTTTTTATATTACTATTTTTTCATTATTATTATTTTTTTTTTTAAATACAAATCATTAAATAAAATCATGTATGTATACCATAAAAGTTATATTAATCCCTCTTTACAAAGAGGATAAAATACCTATCTACCTAAACCCCAACTTTAAACCCATTTCAGTTAAAAATCATTGCTATAATCATGCTTGTAAATATTAACAATAGCTTGCATTAGTAATCAATCATTATACTATTTAAATTTTCTGTTTATATTTTAACTCAAACTACTAATAAACTCATTTTATATTTAGTGCTTTGTAGAATTCTTAGGAAATAGCAAAAAACACCATCCAAGAAAATTAAATGCCCTTGTATTAAATATTAAGTTAAAAAAACAAAATTAGGACTCCAAAATATATATATTTTTTTTTTGCATGAACCGCTTCAATGCAATTTTCTATAATTTAGCTTAAGAGATTTTTCAACAGTGTGATCTGGCTCAGTTAAGCTTCCCCATTCTCAGATGTCAAAAATACAAAATTTTGTTCCTTAATAAACTTTTCCTAAGTTGCTTAAAATTATAGAAAAGGTTTCCCTGCTGTTCCATGACAACGTCTACCCCAAAACTTTTCCAAAAGAACCTTCTTTATCTTCCTGTTGGATATTTTCCAAAAGTTTTCCGCTTTAATGTTGCTACTAACCACTTTAATTGTCTTTTGTTGCACCCTTTGCCGCAAACGCTGCATAAACATAATTTATTCTTACCAAAAATTGCCAAAGAAATCACTTGAGATTTTTAAATTATTCTAAAGTCGACAAAAAATGTGTAATAAAATATCATTGCATACTTTTTTTCAATTTTTTAGATTTAATTTCAAAATCTTAAGCAATTGTTTTTGGCCCTCCTGTATATGCCTTTTGTGGGTTTTCGTGTCGCTTGAGCCTCTTCCGTCTGTTTCTTTTATTGTGATGGTTATTTTACAGACTCATTGCAACTGGACGCAGGCCCAGTAGAATTTTGCAATTTAGTCCGGGAGCCACTAATTTACTAGAGTCAGCCAAGATCACAACTCCTTCTCCTCCACATCCTTCTACTTCTACTTCAACAACAACAAGTACTACAGTAAAGACATCCACCAAGAACAACAAGAACACCACCAACAACTCAACAGATACCACATCGGGCAGCGGGACTAACTCGACGCCCACAACATCCCCAAGATCGGAGGATAGCGACACCATCCAGTACTATCCAAAGTAAAAATCGAAACAATGAAACTTGAGTGCAATCCAAACCGGCCATTATAACGAATTTCGAACTCTGTGAACTAAGAGACAATGCTAAACTTACACATATACTAGCGTACATATATATTTACTCCGAATACTAACCACACGATCTTTATATATATATATATATAGTACATATATATTGTATATAAAGCCACAGATCAGAGCATATCATTGTAGAGTAACGATCAGTATCAGTCCTTGTAGGTTTGATAACTTTGCTAGCAATCTCTTTCCTCATCTCAGCTGGAATTGGTATTTATCGCTCTCTGAACTTAAATCGATTTCCTTGAAATTCTCTTGCAATTGGATTCAAGCTTCATTCGCACTCACACCGAGCTCCAAACTGGCCTACCCAAAAAATTTTTCAAATGTTCACTGTATATATCTTTGAAATTAGGATGTTCTTTGATTGGTGATCGATTCAGTGCCAGGAATTCGCTGCTATCATTCAAAAATTTAGAAATTATGCTGGGCTGCTCAACATTTTTCACTTTTTGTTGCACTTTTTAAGAGGATTAGCATGAATTTTATGTATAACAGTGGTATAACAGTTTTATTACACGCGTATAACAGTTTACTGTTTTCCTTGCTTAACTATTTTTTTCACAAAATTACAACTTTTAAGTCGTATAACAGTTATATCACTGTTATAAAACAATTTTTAGTAAGCCCAACTTCATGTTTTTACATACATTTTATGTTTTTAATTGTCCTATATGTTTATTTGTGTTATATTTTCAATCTTTCTGCAATATTTTTCTCCCTAACAACATATTTAACCCAACCTCAAGCAAATGCAATGCAATTTCTAAAAATAATTAACAATTGCCAAATAAAAAAATTTGATTTCAACTAAAATCCCCACACATAATGTCTGCCGTGCTGTGTTTCTTTGTTTTGTGATTCTATTCCCAACCAAAATCCAAAAAGGAAATTAATAATAACCAAACCAAGGTTTTAACTAATAACCAAATTGTAATGATTGATTGACCAGATTGATTAATTAATTGGCAAACGATTTGACGAAAAATTATATATTCTTTTAGCGGCGTCTCAATTGAATCTGAATAGCCCAAACCGACGCGAAAATGAGCACAGAACCAGAGCACTTAACTAGCTAAAACACACACACACACTAAATGCACAAAAAAAAATAGCACACACGCACACCACACACATGCACAAGCAAACTGTTATACAGTTGAGCACCTGTGATAACTTCCTTAGACACAAATTTCTATGTGTATCCATAAATGGCTTTAATCCCAAGAACTCTATGTATGTGTAAGTATCAATCGGACAAGAAGTATATTTCCAAAACGTGTGTGCCCTGGGGAAGGCACAATTAACCGTTGAACCAAGGATAATATAACAGAATAAGATGTGTAACGCCATAGTGGTTTTTATGCAGCTGGTTCAAGGCAACCAAAAGACCATTCGCCAACCTCATCGCAAATAGAAATTATATTGCTTTCAAATTGTTATTCAAATATCTGCGCGTTACTTATCTTATTCATTTATATTATCCTTGACACACACCTTTTAAACACACTAATCTCCTGTGCTAATTGTTATTTATTATCTCTTAATTGTTTACTTTAAATAATAAAAATCCCAAGAGCGGAAAACAAAGAAATTGTATTGTATTTACAAACCGAAATATGTAGCAAATGTAGAAAAGTAGAATTGTTGTATAAAAACTGTGCCTTAAACTCGTCTTCCCCCCTTATACGCTTACCTGTAAACTATTTATCTTCCATGTTTCTGTTCCATTTTGATTTGCCCTGTCGTAGTGCTTAAAAATAAATGTGATTCTTATCAAGTGCTTCGATTTACTCTTTAACTTAACATTATTTTCATAAGTTAAGACCTAGCCGTAATTAGACGTAGCCTCATGCTAACCATTAACCCAAGTCAAGTCCCCGAACCCAACCGAATCATTAGCCAAAATTGATCGCAACTTTTGACATTAACTTTCTACTACGCCTTCTCTTCACATCATATTCCCTCCACCTTCGAACCACCGAAATCGACACGCACACACCACACACAACATCGACAACATCGACAACATCGACACCGCCACGACCACGACCACCACCAACCACCACCCACAGAGACACAATACCCGAGGAGTCGTCGTACCAGCACGGGCACTCCAAGTCCCTCTGCGAGCCGGCGGACACGGACGACTGGGAGGGAGCACCCCTGTCCGCTGCCGCAGCCGGCGGAGCGGCCAACAGCGAACGAATGATGCATAGCGGCCGGGAGCCGCTCCTGCCACGTCCCTCCAATACGCCGCGTGCCCAGATCCGACGCATGCAGGCCGGAGCGGTGGGCGGAGCAGCTGTGAGTTTGGCGGGACGAAAGAATCAGGTGACAAAGGCGCTGTTGGATTACGAGGATTCTGAAACGGATTCGGAGGAGAACGACGACGACGACGACGATGAGGATGAGGACTTTGATTCGTATGATGATGAGAACATTGTGGTCACCACCTTTACCACGCCAGCACCGAGCAGCAGGAGGACGGGCTCAAGTCCGGGTTCGGATGGAGCCACCACCACCACCACCACCACTAGCATTCGGTTGACCCGCAACAACGACGAGAGCATCATTTGAGTGTCGAGCACAGATGGCGACGTGGAGGAGGATGCCCTGGAGGAGTTACCAACACGTTCGCGGCGGAGTCTGTTCCCCTACGAGATGTTCTACTAGCCCCCTGGACACACATTTGTATGATTAGTTAGTAAGCCCAAAGTTGACACAAAAAAGAGAAAGAGTTGCTAAATAGTTTCCAAGTAAAAAAAGAAATGGTTTTAAAAAAAGCTTTATAATTAATGAAATAAAACCAAACCGAAAAGAGTCAAAGAGCAGCTTAGTTACGATGGTAAAAAGCGAGAAAATTGTATATAAAACCAAATATTGAAAAACAAATTCATTTTTGTCCTTGAGTCGCTTTTAAAACTTTTAACTTCCAGTTTTGTGTTTAGTGTTTAGTCCCAAAAAAACAATTGTTAGTTATTCTTATGTACTATCTACTTTATATATATACTTATATAATATATATATAAAACGATTTAGTGATTACAGCTGATGTGTTCCAAAAAAATATATAGCAAGCAAGTAAATTAATTAATTAACAAAAAGCATAGCCAAAGTTCATATTAAGCCAACGCACTAAAGTTGATTTCGTTGTTTGTTTTAGTTCAGGCCAAAAATGTAATACAAATTAGATCGCATTTTGAGAATGTGTTGCTAAAAACAGTACTTACAGCACGTACTTAGTTTCGTAAAATAGTAAAAGAGCGTTCAATTTAGTTCAATTTTAGCTTTAGTTCAAATAAATATTAAGGCAGGCAAAATCCTGTTCCAAAGTAATTAATTTCCAAATAGCCGAAGAGTCACAACTAAGAAGAAAGTTTTTCCCAACTGAAACTGTGGCTAAAATTTAAGTATTTCATTGTCGTAGAAATAAACTTTAAAGGCATTTGTAAAACATTTCAATTTGTTTCTGTATTTAGAGCAGTGACTGTTGGGTAAAAACTTTCGCTGTGGAAAACTATAGAATGTATACACAAACTAAAAACTAAACTAAAATCGAGAAAGGTAAATGAACAGAGTTATGTAATTTATAAATTATTTTTGTAAACATTTACGAACGATAAATAATAAAAAATATAACCTAACGAAATGAAGTAATGCAAGAGCGAGCGAGTGTGAGAGTGCATGACCTAGGATTGAGCTAAACCAAAGCATAAAATTAATGATTAATATGCTCAAAGATCAAGAAAACCAAAGTAAAGTAAACACAATATATAGATATAAATGCTGATATGTAGATCTGAAGGCGCATTAGGACACACTGAGAGCCAACCGGGAACACACACACAATAGAGCCGGAAGCGGAAATAGTTTCGGGGATTCCTACCTACCTACAAAAATAATTGGGGGGACAAACAACTAAACAAGAAATCGTAGAGAAATCGTGGAAATACCTACCTACCACAAGTCAGGCGAGATATATACAGTAAAATATATATATATATTTTCTAACTATAATTTAGCCATTCTAAACCTATGTCTTAAGTAGTTTATGTTCTATCCAAGAAATTGCCTTCTGAATATGCACACCACACAGAGATCAGTTCGAATTGGAACACAGGAAATCCAAACCCCTTGGTTTCTTCTACTTATTTCGATCCGAAGGACAATAAACAGCTTCAGGAGACGACACAACAACAGGCTCTTGGAAATTGTCATTTCAATATAAATCTAGAGATCTTTAAAAGGAAATATAAATCAGAGCTGTGTTACCATTATGTGAGCGTAGGTTCTCCCATATTAAATTGAATTATTCGCAATCTGAATTACAAAAAAGAATTAAGCTAATTTCGGACAACGGATTGTGGCCTAAACAATTTAAGTATTGGACAATGCTGTGGCTCACAAATAAATTACTTGTTTAGGTCCAGAAAAAGAAACTAAAATTAAAATTCAATTGATAAAACTAAATCGAACAGAAGTGTGTTTGCAATTTTCATACCGTAGGCCTTAAGTTTGTGCATACTTCAAAAAAAACATTGAATACAACAAATATTGATAGCGCAAAATAAAATTAAAACTAAAAACAACACGATACAAAAACAAAAACACAAAAAGAAAGAAAATTGTAAATTGTTAAACTGATTTTAAATATTAAATAAGAAAAAAAATTTTACTAAAAATACAAAATAAAAAGAAAAAAGCGAAATAATAATTTAATAATTTGTAATTTGTGGTTCACGTTGGGGCCCCTTTCTCTTCACCAGCAGCAAGTTGGCTTCTTGGGCAACTGCCAGTCTGCAAGGACCCTCCTGCCCACCAATCGGTTGTCCTCGTCCTGGAGCATGGACTCCGCCATCTGTTCGGTGCATTCGAAACGGAAATAAGCCCAGCCCATTAACTGGCCATCGTTGCGCCTGCCTATGTGCACCGCCTGGATGATGCCTTGGAGTTTCTCCTCACCCGGCTCCGCCTGGTATCCCCGCCACTGGTGCCACAATCTTTGGATTCTATTTGCTTTTCTTTCGCTGGAATTTGAATTGGAATCTTGTGGATGATACCTCGGAATTATATTGACACTTGGATTGGGTTCTTGTTCTAGCTGTTGCTGGATTTCTGTGGGCGGGATTTTTGGGGGATTAAAGAGAAGGTATAGTATATCGAGAGGTAAAAATAAAGGAAATTTTGTAACATTTTATATAGAGATTTTAGATACCAAAAGATATTTAAAAAATGTTGTTAATTTGTTTCCTTTGCCAATATATATTAAATAGAATATCGAATTATCGCAAATATATCTCAACGTTGAATTAAAAAAATTGCATAAACTTTGATATATCAAATTTTTTTAATATTAATCGTTAAACAATCGATTTAATCGAGAGATTTCACAAAAACAAATCAATTTTTTATCGCTTTTTTCGATTATATTTGTTTGATATATCAAAAAGACTAAAAATTTATTTAAAATGTATTGAAAAGTTAAATATCAACTTTCGGGTATTATTATATTGATACTTTCAATATATTGACATTTTCTCCAAGTTTCTAAAATATAGTAAGAAAAGTATAGACATTTTGTTGTTTGAAGTTCCGTTTATACATTTATTGCACCAAATATGTGTAATTTGTTTATTTTTCATAATTTATTCTTTATTTTATTTACTGGTTTCTTCTAATTATGGTTTGAAACTGATATATTTCAATATGTTTTATGTTATTTTGTTAGTTTTTTTGTCAAAGAATTCCCTTCACTCCTCGCCGAAGATGTGTCTCTTCCTTGTGTGTATATATAGGTAAATATATATTTATATATATATATCGATGGTCACCATTTCGCGTTTAAAGTGAGTCTCTCTCAGTGTGTAAGGTGTGTCTGTGAGTGTGAGCTAATGCATTTTTGGGTTTGGTTTCTCCTGGTAATTATTCTTAAGCTTGGTTTTACATTAATTAACTTTCGTAACGATTAAACAAATACGCTTATATATGAGCGAGCATTATATGTATGTGTATAATGTATGTGATTTTCGCTTTTCCTTTGCATCTAAAGAAATCGGTAGTACCTGCTCTACATATATGCATGTATATAGTACTATATGTGGTATATGCTTAGTTTTTGTGGCTCATTAGTACATATATATGATAGAATCAATAATCAACCCAACATTAGCTACATAAATATGTGTGTTTTGTTAATGCTTTTAGAATTTCCCCGCTAAATAACGTTTTTTTTTTTCAATTTTTTACTTTGGTTTCGTTTATAATAGAGCTATAGACGCATAAATAGTTGTGGTATGCAATAACAAGTTACGATTAAGTTAATCCATGGGGTAAGGTGATCGATTTGGTTATTAGTTGTTAGTTTTTAAGTTTTTTTGTTTGGTTTTGGTTGAAAGGCATTCGACAGTGTGTACGAAATAGCGTATAGAATATATATATATATGTGTGTGAGTTTGTAACTAGCTTTAAACAGATTCGAACAGCATAACGTTGGCCCTATATCGTATAATAAGTGACTATATCTTAGCTGTCTCTCTGTTCCAATCGAGCGCGCTTTATTTTATTTTTGTTTTCTTTTGTACATACTCCTTATTTTTACAGATTCAGCCTGAAACTAGCGGCAAACAAGTTCTATATATTCCTCAGTTATAAAGACACAATAGACATTAAATAAATACAATTATGGCAGTTGAGATAAGCGCTTAAATTAGACAGTAATTCGTACGCAAGTAAATCAATTAAATCAAGTCAAGTGTTAAGCCCATTAATATTATCAATACTGGTTGCCCCTCCACCTCTCTCTTCAGTTTATGCCTAATGTCCTCATAGTTTTCACACTAAGATATATGTACGAGAATGGTCATCATATGCTTAATATTTAGTTAACAATAATTCATGTTCCTTGCCACTTGAAATATATATACAGAGTTGCTATATTCGGATATTATTGGAAAACACAGAAAACCATCGTTATAGTTACTTAATATATGCGGCGTATTTTTTTTGGGGAGGGGGAAAAAACTGCTGAATATTTCGATTAACACATCTATTAGTACAACGAAATTGAAAATTGTCCATTGATATCCTTATGTAGTTTGTAGTTTGTATTTTGTATTTTTTGTTTCATCGTTTCTTCAATATGCTGAGATTACTTTTGCTTTTAAACCCTTTAAAAATGTGACTCGGTTGTTTGTGTTAGTGTCGTTTGAACATGAGAGCAATGTTTGATTCTGTGAATGATCTCCGAGATCTCCTTACTAATTCTATTTAACAATTTGAAGGTATTTTCGAGCGAGAGCAAGTGGAAAACATTATACTTTCATTCAGCCACTAATTCCTTTGGTAGTTTTACGAATGATATATGAAGGATGCTGCCGATGCAGATGCTGATCTTAAGAGTTAACCCAATTCCCCGGGGGAGGATCGTTCGTGTAGATTTGTTTCTTTTCTATTTCGATTTTTGTGCCGCTTAGAGGCCAAAGCCGATGACTCGTTATACGTTTCCTGTTTAGAAAAGTAATTGAAATCGTAACAGCATTTAATTTGTTTATCTTTATATATATACAAAAAATACGAAAAATATATATGTGCAGGGGCAGACTGAATAAATACACAAAATGATTTAAAACTAGGTAGGAGATTGGCTAACGATCAAAAAAATATATATGTGGGATACAGGAGCGTATAAACTTAAGGGTAAATCGCTATTAAAAACTAAATAATCACATAATTAACAAGTTGATACACACATCTTGGAAGTATTGCAACAAAAATTAACACTAAACATAAGAGGGTTTATCCTGGATAGCGACAAGGCATGGCTTATTCGAATAGCAAAAATTATAATGATAATAATCATGGTAATATAGTTAATAGTAATGGTAAACATAGATATAATTATAATAATAATAGGTATTAATAGTTGTGTAATATAGGGAATGTCTAGAGAGTTCGATAGAGAGCTAGGCAGACAGAGAGCTGGAACTGCAGTCATGGAGATTCACTGCTTGATGGTGCCATTAGATTTCGCTGGCTTACCGGACGTCACAAACGGTCCCACATAGTTGCTGGGAAACAGGCCCGAAAGGCCATTCAGCTCGCCGCGCCACCACTCCGGCTCATCCCGACCCAGCACGCTGATGATGTCGTCCTTGTCGAATGACAGCTCGTCGTCGTTTTGTGCTTTGTACGGATAGAGAGCAATGACCTTGTCTGCAAGGGGAGATAAGATTATACTTATGGCACCTTCCTATGAATTTAGCCAGGGAATACCCACCCAGAATCTGCTCGGTCATCTCGATGCGACTGCCCGAGACGGGCGTGTTGCGTCCACTGTTGCGACCGCCCTGCAGCACCTTGACGTAGGTGGCCGGGAACCAGCCGATCTGGCGTCTTCGCCCCTTGGCCTGCAGCTCACCCTCCCACCAGCCAGAGTCCGTCTTCTTGCGGATCATGATCAGCTGGCCACGTGTCAGCGAAAGCTGCTCAGTGCTGGTGGCCTCGTAGGGAGCAATGACTTGGGCAATCTCCGAACGCTTGGCCCGCATGCCCTGCAAAGTTATCACAAGACAAGAGGAGAAAGAGAACAAATCAGTTGGATGATACAGCACAAGGGGTAGGGATCAACAGGTTGTGTCAACAACTATTTACGGGTGTCATGGAAGAGGTGCGTGACATGGGTCGGCTGTAGCTCTCGGCCGGTTCGCTGCTTTGTGTCTTGGACTGTGTATTGATCTGGGAAACTTCCGTGTCGAGGTCTTCGTGCGCTTCTTCCGCGCCAGTGCCAGTGCCAGTGCCCGAGCCCGGCTGCTCACTCAGTTCCTGAACGGGCAACGGCTGGAACTGCTGCTGTTGCTGCTGCTGTTCATGCTGCTCAACGAGAGGAGCAGCGGCGTAGGCGGCGTTGCCATTCAGCGTCGCCTCCTGAGTCAGTGCAAGTGTAACGATAACGGTGGCAAAAGCACAGCACATGAAAAGCATTGGATTAGTAGATGGACATGATGGAGGAAGCAACGGTTAGAAACAACTCTGGTTTACTCTAGGTTACATTTTTGTATATATATAGTATATAGATTTATGGGTCAAACTAACTAATATAATATACAAAGGGACGCGTTAAAGCTAGTTTGTATTGGAAACTATAGTTTAAAAGTTGAATTAATTAATTTCAATTATATACAACGCTTGCAAGGTTTGTTTTTGTTATAGTTAAAGGTTAACTGAAGACTGGTTTAAAAGTTACAAATTGATTGAGAGATTTTTCTTACAATTTTCTTATCAAAACCGATACAAATGTTTCCAACAAACTTAGCTCATTCTGAGGCTTTCTTTTGCCCTTTAAAAACGTTCACTCTAAGGCCTACAGCCAGGTTCTCTTCTGTTTAATTACCTGTTCATATGCATCAACTGAGGCAGCACTTGTAGCGGCGGTGGCGGCTGCTGCTGCTGCTGTGTTCGCCGTGCCCACATCCGCTTTTTGGACATAGTTCGAGGGGAACATGCCGGTGCGATTGCCAATTGTGCCCGTCCACCATTCGCCCTCCTTCTTGATGACCATCACCATCTCGCCGGCACCGAAGCTCAGGTCACCCTCCTCGGCAGACTCATAAGGATATGCGGCTATATAGTACTCCACATCACCGGCGGCAGTCAGATCGGCAGCTGGCTCTGCAGCCGCATTGATATTGTCATTGTAGGTGTCCGCCACCACCGATGCCACTTGGGCCACGACTTCCGGCTCGACGGCTGCAGCGATGGCGGTAGCCACTTCACCCTCCAGCTTCTCCACATAGGATTCGGGGAACCAACCGGTGTGGCCATTGATTTCGCCAGCCAACCAACCGGGCTCGGCATTCTGTTCCAATGGCACCAAGATAATGTCGCCCGGCACGAAGGTGATCTCCTCAGCGTTGCGAGCATTGAATTCGTAGACAGCTCGATATTTTGCGAAACCCTCGGGCGCTGGTCCACTGAGATCCACTGCCGGAGCAGTCACGGCGCCGATGTCGTTGCTTAGGCCGGCATAGGGATCTGCAACGGCCGTTTCCGGCTCGCCCCAACCACTGGAGGCGCCCGTATCCCAGGCCGAGCTTGTACTGGACTCGTTCTTGCGATTGTACTTCAATTCCAGGACCGAAGTGCGCTCCACATCGTACTCCTTGTACAATTCCTCGCACTTGTTGAGCAGAGCGGAGAGTTCCGCCTTCAGCTCAGTCATCTGTATGTCGTTGGAGTTGATGTCCTCCTTCTTGGACTCAATTTCCTTTTTAATGTTTTCCACTTTGTCTTTGATTTGCTTGATAAGCAGCTGAATTGGATTAGAGAAATAAAGTAAAGAGGAAGCTTATAGGGTAAGAAGCATTAAAAACTCACCTGCTTGTGGGCAAAGGCTGCATTCAGCTGCTCCTGCTGGGCATTCTCGCCGCCCATGGCCGCATTGCTGGCCTTGCTCTTGGCATCCCACTTGGCCCGCTCCTGGGTGAGCTGCAGTAGCTTGGCATTCTGCTCCTTGATGCGAGCCTTTAGCTGCGCCATCTCGCTCATGGAAGTGTCGCGCTGAGTGCGCATGCCATCGATGACGGTCTTTACATTGGTCACGCCAGCCCGGGTGTCGCAGATCTTTTGCGAAAGATCCTTGATCTGGAACAGAGAAAATTAATATCAATAAAAGCTCAAGGTTTCTGTGGAAGAAAGCCATACCTTCTCGTTCAGTGTGCTCAGTTCCACGTTAAGCTGGGTATTGTGTGCCTTCTGCTTGAGGACACGCTCCTGTTCCCGTTGCTTCTGTGCGTTCATTTCGGCAATTCTGGCCTGCTCCCATTCCTGCTGACGCTGCTTCTCCAGTTCCCTAAAAGGAATTTAATAAGTTAATAATCTGAAGTCTTATTGTTTAATCCAAATTACTTTCTGGCCGCCTCCTTGGCCTCCAGTTCCCGCTTGCGCTGCTCCTCCTTCTCCATCTCAATTTCACGCTGACGCTGCAGCTGTCGTTCCAGCTCCTCCTGCTGCTTACGCTCGGCCTCCAGGCGTGCCTTCTCGCGCTTCTCTATCTCCTCACGCTCTTTGCGCTCGCGTTCTTCCCGCTCCTTGCGCTGCTGATCCTCCATGACCTTGCGCCTGCGATCCAGCTCCGCCTGGCCCTTTACATAGTTCTCCTTTCGCTTGTCCTCGAAGGAAGCTGTTCGATACATAATGTTATAAACAGAATTTCACAGAGATAAAAACCATAATGAACTCACTTTGTCCGGGCAAACCGGCTGCTGGATCACCATCCACGGCTCCCACAATGCCGCCCTGCGAGGACACGGAGGCATGCCGGGAAGCGGGCTGCGAGCCAGGACGCGAAACTACTCCAGAAACTGAGCCCGGCCGCGACTTGATCTTGCGCAAGTTGGGCGGCACCCAGTCCTGGGGCAGGGTGACCGGTATCTTTTCCCCACCCATGGCCTTCTCGCACAGGAACATGGCCAGGATGAACTCGTCGCAACTAAGCCGTCCATCGCCATCGATGTCGGACAGTGTCCAGATTTGGGCCAGCGTCACCTGGGGCAGCTTGCTCTGGACTAGAACCCCCCGAGCCTGGGCACCGGTCAAGTAGCCCGAACGAGTGCGATCATTGGCATTGAATACCTGCGTGTATTTGCGCTTCTGAGCTGCTTGAACGGCCCAGTCGCCTCCTTGCCTGTGGGTAGGAATAAAGATGATAAGGATTTTTAATACAGCTTATGGATTCAGAAATTAGTTTTGTTGTATATCTTAAATAATTTTTGTTGTATATTTCTTTGTCCCCTATTTTTTATAAATACTTTTTAACCACAGCTTTTATCAACAGTTATTCATCTCTTCCACAGACTTTACTAATTCTAAAAGAGATTGGAAACTTCCTCTTTCTTATTCACTTATTTTGATAAATATTTTTTAGATAAAGAGTACCAACTGATTCAAGCTGTATGATGATATCTTCAACTAGAGGCATACGTTGAGAGCCTTAATTTAATATTAAAAATATCCTCATAGTTTTCAAAAACTGGAAGAGTACTATTATATTAGTCAGAAACTTTAAAAGCTTCAAAAAATGCTAAAATTTCAGCTCTTTCTGGTGGTATAAAAAGCTTATTGCAAAAATTCAGATATACTCCGATTCGCCATTAAAATATTAATTAATAAAAAAAAAAAAAAATATAAAGAAAAAAAATTTCCAAATTTTTTTCAATTTTTCAATATTTTATAGGGGGTTAATCGTCAAAATTTTTAAAAATTAAAAAAAAATTAAATTTACAAAAAAATTAAACTTAGTTTGCAAATTTATTAATCTAATAAAAACTAACACAGAAATGGTTTTCGAATTGAAATTAAGGCTTTTTTAAAATAGTTATGGTGTTTTTAGAACTTAATTAGTCAAAAAAATGTTCATACAAAATAGCAATAAATAACGATTTAAAAAATTCAACAATTTTAGATTTTCTTAGCAAAAGATGCCCAAAATGACAAAGATAAAAAAAAATAAAAAATATTACGATTTGTTATTACAATCTTAAAAAATTAATGATCAAATATTGAGAAAACATTTATTAAGTAAAAAATTTTAAAAGTGTTAACACCATTAAAATTGTTAAAAATCGGCATTATAATTTAAAATTTTAATTCAGAATGCAAATTTTAAAATTTAAAAAAACCAGCACCAACATAATTTTAGAATTACTATCAATGGAATATTGATTTCAAATTCGCACCACAGATCCATTTGCTAACTTTAAGAATATATAAACTTTGACTTGGCGAAGTTAGATAACTTTCTTGTTCTTAGTAAAATTACGATCACAATTTTAGTTTAAGAAAGCTATAAGAGCTCATAAAAATAAAAAATATTACTACAAAAAATAAACTCCTTAATTTTCCCTACTTAATCCCAAAGCTTGATATGACTTTCTATAAATTTAGCTCCCAATAAATAGTTTAAAGCGAAAAATCTTACAGAGATTCGATGGATGGCGCTCGCTCCGAGACGGACATATGGCGACTTGGTGGGTTGCTGGAGGGCGGCGTGGGACCAGCCGGCAACTTGGCTTCCACAACGCCCGGAGGCGAGATAACAGCCGCTGCCGCAATGGGTGGAGCAATGGCCACCACTGGCGGAGGAGCCACCACTGGAACAACGGCGGGCACAATTCCCTTGAGCGGATCCATCGGACTCATGGAGCTGGTGGAACCGCGTGGCGTCATAGAGGGCGTTTTCACTCCATCGCCGCTGAGGGAGGCCAGCAGGCTGGGCGGCAGCACCTTGGGCACCTCCATGCCGCGTAGCTTGAGGTTGATCAGCTTGCAGGCAATGCTGAACTCGTTGATATTCATCTTGCCATCGGAGTCGGTGTCCGCCAGAGCCCTAAATAGAAAAAGCAAGCAGAACGGCGGCAAAGCGGATGAGTGTAAGCATATCAACAAGCTCTTATCGGTCCGGAAAGACCCCGTGAGTCATCTGCGGAATACGTACCATATCTGGCCCAGGATTAGCGGCGGCAGCTGGGACTGCAGGAAGAATCCCTTGGCCTGGGCTCCGGTCACGAAGCCCGCCTGAGGCTGGAGCGCCTTGAACTGCTCCTGGTACTTGACCCGCTCCCGCTGGGTCACCGCCCACGCATCCACAGCCGGATTCATCGTTATCCTAGTTTAGCTAAGCTCCGCCTCCGCTTCCCCTGCCTCTTCCTCGTATCCTTTGCGTATGTACGTGCGAAAGTGGGCGCCCGTTTGCTGCCTGTGTGGGTGTTCGCTTCTCGCCTGCTTAGTGCGCTCTCTTCGGCCGCTGCTGCTGAGTACACATCAAATACATGCTCCGCGCGCTCTTTCCCTCTCTTCGCTCGTTTTCTCTGCCGCTCTCTTTACTACGACGACTCTGGCCTATTGAGTATCCGTTTTGGCTCCCAACCACCCCACGAAATTTTCACAATGGATTTTTATGGTCTACCTGCAAGGCAATGCAATTGGAAACCGATAATTAGCTTCAGCACACCACAATCACCTGGCTGTAAACTTAAAAATTCAGCCACAAGCACCAGCAATTCGTGTCAATTCGATCGTATCGTTTTTATTTTCGCATCAGTAGGCGTTTTCACTCGTCACCAGCCGACGGCCACCAACAACTGATAAGCAATGCACCAACACGAACCGCACTGCTAGCGCGTCGGCCTCAGCATTATCTATTAATTTGAATGGCTTTTCCGGCAGCTTACTTTGCATTGGAACACAAATTTTTGTATTTGCGTAAATTTTATTTCAATCAATAGTCGGTAGTGTGACCGGCGTGGGAAATGCAGAGAACGTCACAGCAGGGCCAATTATCGATATTTTGCCAGAATATCGCGATTCTATTTACAAATCATTATATTTTTAAATATAAATATTTTTATTATTATTATTATATTTTAACATGGGGAATTTATTTGAATTTTATGCAACTAGAGGCATTTTTCTATAATTTTACATCAAAAGACACATTTCTGATTGCGTTACGTTATTTCATTACGTTCCCATTATTTGTGTGACCAACTACGTTGCATGAAGAAATCCTTGATTGGATTTATCTATGCGTTCCGCTTTTCTTGGTTTATTTAAACCTCGTGGCCACGGTCTCTTTCTTTTCAAACACGTGGACCTGGTAATATCCGTGCAGCGGAATTTTTGGCCAATTACATGTAACAAAATGTCGGAAACTTCAGAAGACGAGCAGGCGCAGCTGCAAACCAGCGACGAAGAAGAGGAGGAAGTGAGTGGCGACGAGGAGGAGCAAGAAGACGACGATGAGGGCAGCGATAAGGCGCAGAGCGGCGACGAGGATGCAGAAAGTGGCTCCGGCGAAGAGGAAGACGGCAATGATGACCAAGCCGCGGAGGAGAAACTTACTTGGAAGGATCTCGTACGTTGCCCTGAACACACTCTCCTCATTTAGAGATAATAATCAATGTGTTCTGTAGGGCCTCAATGAGACTTTGTGCAAGGCCTGCGACGAACTAAAGTGGAAGGCGCCTTCAAAAATCCAGCGCGAGGCCATTCCGGTAGCTCTGCAGGGCAAGGATGTGATAGGTCTGGCGGAAACGGGCTCCGGCAAGACTGGTGCCTTCGCTCTGCCGATTTTACATGCGCTCCTCGAGAACCCGCAGCGATACTTTGCCCTTGTACTGACGCCCACACGTGAACTGGCCTTTCAAATCGGCGAGCAGTTCGAGGCTCTGGGTGAGTGTCCCCTTTTAGTGTTTTAGATGCTTCCTATACCCTCCACAATGATGTTAAACCTGTTTTGATTTTGTTTATACAACGAAAATATGAAATTATTATTTCTTTATTCGTCACTACCTCTGAGCCTTAATGCCTTCAAACTCTATTCTTTGTTCCTGTATGTAACAACCTAATTCAAGCTCCTTTTACGCTCTTCCAGGCAGCAGCATTGGCATCAAATGCTGCGTGGTTGTGGGCGGCATGGACATGGTGGCCCAGGGTCTGCAGCTGGCCAAGAAGCCCCACATTATTGTCGCCACACCGGGTCGCCTTGTCGATCACTTGGAAAACATGAAGGGCTTCAACTTGAAGGCCATCAAGTACTTGGTAATGGACGAGGCGGATCGTATCCTCAACATGGACTTTGAGGTGGAACTGGACAAGATCCTGAAGGTGTTGCCGCGCGAGAGACGCACGTTTCTGTTCAGTGCCACCATGACCAAGAAGGTAAAGAAGCTGCAGCGCGCCTCACTCAAGGATCCGGTCAAGGTGGAGGTTTCCAACAAGTATCAGACAGTGGAGCAGCTGCAGCAGTCCTACCTCTTCATACCGGTCAAGTACAAGGACGTGTACTTGGTGCACATACTTAACGAACTGGCGGGCAACAGCTTCATGATATTCTGTAGCACGTGCAACAACACTGTTAAGACTGCTCTGATGCTCCGGGCCCTTGGGCTGGCCGCCATTCCCCTTCATGGACAGATGTCGCAGAACAAGCGCCTGGCCGCCTTAAATAAGTTCAAGGCTAAGAACCGCTCCATTCTCATCTCAACGGACGTGGCCTCGCGCGGTCTCGACATTCCTCATGTGGATGTGGTTGTAAATTTCGATATACCGACGCACAGTAAAGACTACATCCACCGTGTGGGACGAACGGCGAGAGCTGGACGCTCGGGGAAAGCCATTACCTTGGTCAGTCAGTACGACATTGAGCTGTACCAACGCATCGAGCACCTTCTGGGCAAGCAGCTGCCTCTGTACAAGTGCGAGGAGGACGAAGTGATGGCCCTGCAAGAGCGCGTGGCCGAGGCTCAGCGCACAGCTAAGCTGGAGCTGAAGGATCTGGAGGATACGAAGGGTGGCCGCGGGCACAAGCGCGGTGGGGACAATCACGATGATTCGGGGCACTTTACGGGAGCCCGAAAGCGTATGAAGCCCATGGGAGGCGGTGGTGCCAAGGGAGGAGGAGGAGGAGGTGGCGGCAAGAAAAGCTTTGGCAAAAAGAACTGGAACAAAAGCGGCAAGCCAAGGAGATGATTTGGATATAAGTTATACACTTAAGGCTCGATTTTATTTAAAGCTACGTTAATTCCATAATAAAAAAAAAAATAAATATAAATGTAGGCAAGGAATCTGTTTGATTTAATAATTGCAATCACTTGAAATAGTTTAAACCCAACTTGAAATAATTATGATGACCAGTTTAAAAAACCCCCCCTTTTTGGAATCAATTATCAGTTTATTTAACAGTCTAAAGCATAATATTAATGAAAACATAAGTATTGGGCATGATCCCAAAAGGCACTGCAATATGATCATATCAAAATCGTCAATAAAGCTAGGAATTCATCTCCCTAAGGTCACATATATATAGAGAACAATAGAAATGGGTAAAAATTACATTTAATTGTGTGAAAAAAACAACAATCCTATTGAAATCCAGCAGGGAAACTTCTAATTGTATTTTCATCGGCTCTGGTCAAGTTGTCCGCTTTGCTTCTCCAGGTCGATGCGGATTGCTGCTGCTCCTGACTGCTCCGTATAAGGGATGGCCCAGGACCTGCTCCAGTTGGGTCGCAAAAAGTATTTGGATTCGGATTGTGGTTCCAGTGAGGCTTAAGAACTGAATTGCATCTTATAAAAGCTGCACCAGGGCCCGCTCCAGACAGTCGCTCTTGTTGGGGAACAAGATTGGGAATTGTATTTAGATCATGGTTCCAGATCGCTGCTGGATACTGCGCTGGCTGTCTACTTGGCGGAGATTTCCTAATGAGGGGAGGAATCGAACCTGCTCCAGGCAGTCGATCTTGTTGTGGTATGAGACTTGGAACTTGATTCGATTCTGTATTGGGGTTCCAGTTCGATGCTGTAAACTGCTGCTGCTGCTGTTCCGGAGAGCTTCGCGGAAAGTTCGAACTTGGATCGGGGTTGGAGAACCTGTCGACAAGGGCCATAAGAGTCGGAGATTGGGCGTACGTGGCCAAGTCACGAAGCAGCATTACCATAGCCTTCTTCTGGAGGGCCTCGTTCTTTGTCTGATCGGCCCATTGTATAATGCGGATCATGAATTCTTCGGATAACAGAAACTTGTATTTCTCATGCAGCTCCACTAGCTGATCGATGTAATCCTGCCAATTGGTCGCTTCCAGTATCTTCAATATTGTCACCGTCAGCTCTCGGAACTTGTGCGCCTTGTCTGGCCTCCACAGGTCCGTCATCATGCAGCCCGTGGCCTCACGCTCCATTCCGGAACGCTTGAGGGCTAGAAAAATGTGCTTGACAATGGGCACTGCCATATTTCGATACAAACGGCCGTTGGCCATCATTTGCAGCAGGTGCTTGTAGAGTTTGCGCCGCTCAAAGATATTCGCAAAGCACTTGAAGTACTTTTCGAAAATGTAGAAGCTGCGGAGCGCCTGTCGGTAGGTCTGTATCAGGGTTTCCTCCGGCATACTGAGGAGGCGTCTCTCGACCTCCCCCACGGGGCTCATCGTGTGATCGCAGTTGGGTGCCATGCACTTGTTATCCAAATACCTAAGGCACTTGACTCCAAAGATCTCCATCATCCAGTGTTTGCCACCTAGGCCTTGATATCTGGGAAGTGACACTTCCGCGGGGCGAGTATTCCTCTGGCCGGTGGCCAGGTTTTGTGGCACATATTGGGATACACCGGTAGGATGCTGTTGGGGTGGCACTTCGGGAATAAAATTTCTCGGAATGAGCGAGCTACAATTTGGAAGAAAGGGCACCGGGGGATATTGTGATGCGTCGCGAGGATGCGGATAGTTTGACTCTTCCCTGTTTCCGGGCGGGAGAGAAACTGGAGCCAAGTCGTCGGGACCAAACAACGGAGAAGCCAAGTTTTGGGGGCCAAACATCGGCTGCGACAACATTTCGGAAACAGACTCTTCGCGAGTGGGCCGATAGGGCGGTGCAAACTGCGGCGTTGTTTCCTTCGGACGCCTGGCAGCTATTGCCTCTTCTCGTCTCTTGCGCACCTCTTCGGAATGGGGGGGATCCGCTGGCTTTACTTTCTCCATTTTTTGTTCCGTATCCTCCTGTAAGTACAGTGAATGCATGACGGATGGCTGTGCCTTCAGCACCTCCGGGTTTAGCCTCGGTATCCGAAAGCCTCTCAGGCCATTCGCATTCGAAATGTCAGTTTTATCTATTGGCTTTGATGGCACTTCGGGTTTGGGGGGCTTCACTTGGACATTGATCTGGGTACGAGACTCGGACTCTGTCTTCTTGGATTCTTTCTTGGTATTGCCCAGGCACTCGTCTTCCAGTTCATCCGAAGAGACAACCAGCGTGAGGACATCGTAGTCGACCTCGTAGTCTAGCACCTCATCCTCGTCCATGAACGGCCACAGCATGTTCGACTTGTCCGCATTCACATCAACAGGCGGCCGGCTCGATAGCTTCTCGAAAAACTCGGAGGCATGGGGCAACTGATGGTCGTTCGCACTGGCCGATTTCTCCAAGCATTGGTCATTGTTTTCGCTATTGTCTATTGCTTCCTGATATTGATGGAAGGAAATCTCGGGCTGCGAGTCAATCAGCGCAATTTGATTAGCCACGTTGTCATCCTTAACCAGCTGGTCGAAGTCGATGTCGATGATTAGGGCATCCTTATCGTCGTCCACACCGCCTACTGGGCTGGTTAGATCCATAGCATCGTCGAGTAGGTGCTCCTCTGCCTCATAGTCATTCAAAATGAAGCCAGTTTGCTGGAGCAAGAGCTGCTCATCTACCGCATCATCGCTTGAGAGACGGCCGAGCAATCCATTGTACATTGAACGGCCGTTTTTACTGTTGTACCCATTCGCTGTCGAGTTTGACTTTGGTCGCACTTCGTCGTCCACCTTACCCTCTCTCTCCGCATCTGCCCTGTTTTCTTCTTTATCACCGGGCGGATTTTTTGGAGGGCTTTTCAAATCTAACGCATCCGCTGGCATGTGGGCCGATGGAACCGCATCTTCATCAATGATCTGTGAGAAGGAAAAGGAGTTAGGTGATTTCATGAACACAACAAAGCTTACAGCGGGTTGTACGAGTTGATTTGAATGTGTGGCGATGTCCAATCCTTTCTGATCGCTCAATGAAGAAGTTGGCTGACATCTTGGCTTGGCTGTAGGCTTCTTCTTAGGTGGTTCGGAATGCTTGTGAGACTTAGTCGGCTCGGGCGAGATACTTATAGTAGTGGACAGCGAGGCGGTTTTCTGCTGCTGCTTACGTACATCAAGTGTCTGGGGTGCGCGGTCTTGATGTATTGTTTCTTCTGCGTTTTTACAAGATTCCGGATCCGGGTCCTGCTTCGCCAAATCAGAAGATGATCTCTTCAAAGGACCTTGTTGCATCTTTAGCGCTTGCTCTTCCTCCAGTCGCTTGGCCTTCTCCTCGCGTGACGGGCGCCCCCTCTTGCGCTTCACTTTCGGCTCCTCTTGAACATGATTTGGACACTTTTGCGGCGGAAAGCCATTTTGGGGGCTTTGTAAGGGCTTTGTTTCTATAGCCTTACGCTGGGCACCATACTCCTTCCAAGCCAAAAGCGACATCTCGTCATCCAGCTCGTCGCCCGATCCAGTTACATGCTTTACGACGTTCATTGGCTTCTGAAGTGGCTTGCGCTGTGAGCTTTTTGATTTTGACCTTGGTGGAGCTGGTACTGAGGAGTTCCGACGCTTTTTGTCGGTGGGACCCAAGGGAGAAACAGATTGCTTACGATTCATTCCTAAGTCTGATGACAATGAATCTCGGCGGCTGATCGGACTGGGCGCCAAAGGAGAGATTAATTGTATAGGTGTTACCCATTGATCCAATGTCAGCGAGTCCCGGCGTTTGATGGGGCTATTTAACTCATCATACATAAGCTCACATTTGGGAATAACTGAGTCGCGGCGCTTAATGGGACTGAGCACCATATCTGTCTGATTGGATGACAATGAATCGGCAGCAGCCACTGAATTTGTACGTTTTGCTGTTTCTAATAACGTGTCGCCACAGATCTGCCCTTTGGGATTTAGGGTCTTCGTGGGATGGATTGGGGGGGCTAAAGGTGGCACGAGAGAATTGCGACGCTTGATGGGGTGGATTGAGGGGGCTGAAGGCGGCACGAGAGAATGGCGACGTTTGATGGAGGCGGCTGAAGGTGGCACCACAGGACTTCGACGCTTGATGCGACAAACTGAGGGGCCAGGTGGCGGCGTCAGAGAATTGCGACGCTTGATGAGGCCAACTGCGGGACCTGATGGTGGCGCCATGCTGTATGTATGCTCGCCTGGAGCGGAAACCACATCTGCTGGTGGCGCTGTGCCATCGTGGTTCTCGATTATAGGGTTAACATCTGCAGCAGGAAGATCATTCTGTTGACGAAAATAAAACAATTCACTTGAAGACCAAAGGAACACAAAAAAAAATAGCAACTTACTTCGTCAAGGTTTATGTAGTAAATTCTCTCCCAGCTGATCGAGAAATTGCTGTGTATCTTGATCCATTCCTCTTTGGGAAGCAAGCTGGTCCCTAGAATGGTTAATAGTTGTTGCCAGCATCCGGAAATGTCACGTTTTCGCATTCTTAAGCTTCCGCGTAATTCTATTCTTTCACGCGACGTCTTGCAAAAGTTTGCGGTACATTTAGAGTGTGACCATGCTGAGTTAATTACGCCGTTCTTAGCAGTGTTGGCTAGCGCTTGAGGGGCGTGCTAGATAAGATAAAAACGTGGTGTGCTGATATCGCCGACGTATAAACTACTTAAGTAATACGGGAAATCATTTTCGAATTTCTTGCCAATTACGGGTATAGTATTGGTCTCTTTTATGGTTTATTCGTATTAATTGTGCTATAATATTTTTCCGCAATAATATAGGGACTATGCTATTTGTTTGCCTAAGTTCATTTTTCCTAAAATCAAGGACTGTTTTTTTTTTAATTAAAAACCACTTTCTGATTTTAAACGGCCCAAGTTTTACAAACCACAAAAGTTTGTCAATCATTCTTCAAGACCCCAAGCTCAAAACAATGTATATGCATTTATTGTATAAAATGTTTTTAATAAGCAATTACACCCCCTACGATGGGCGTACTGTAAAGAATTTATTGGATTTAATGTTAGTCTGCCGAAATTACAATTGAATTAAGCTAATTAAAATTTCTACACGGTATATAAACGAATCAAAGGTCAGAATTGTACTAATCATAAATATTTGCACAATGATCGCGGCCATTTGCAGTTTAGTTGTACAGTCGATATTAGGTGTAAGTCTCCCCGTCCGCGCAGTTAGGAGCATTGTACGTCAAACAGCTCGCAGATGCCCTCGTCGCTTTTCAGCACAAAGTTGAAGTCTTCTTGGGGTGGGTTTAGCTGCACTAGCGGTGGGTTTTCTACACAACACGAATGAAAGGGGTTAGCAATCGCAGGTGTTATCAGATCCACTGGAGAAACTCACCTAGATTTGGGTCATCTGGATAGAAACGCCGCAGCGAGTGCCCGGACATGTAGTTCTGAAAGATTATCTTAGCCGTCAGTTCGTTTTCGAGCAGTTTCATATCATCCTTCAGGTTGGGATTGCAAGAGTACGTGTGCTCGTCGGTGATCACGTTCCCCGTGGTCCCCGTACCCTTGCCATCCTCGCTGGAGCGTGACGACATTGAGGGCGAGGGCGTGTCCAGGCGTCGGTAGTCGAAGAAACCGTCCGAATCATGCGGACTCGCTGTGCTTTTGCCTTGGTTGGTCACCAAGCGAATGTCGATGGTGCTGCCATTATCCAGCGAAACGCTCAGTTCGTTCTGCAAAAGTTAATGCGGATTTTGTGTAGTTTAATTAGGATTAAATCATTGTTACAATGCTTTTGCTGGAATTATCTAAATAATTTTAAGACAATCAATGCTGAATTTTGGTAATTATCTAATTATCATATTGTCTAAAGATTATAGCAAACCATAAAGCTCTTTCAGCCTTTACCTACCTGATTTCGCTGTATCTCCACTTCCTCATCATAGTTCGGTATGGTAAATACAGAATCATCTCCGTAAAGGTCCAGCAGATCATCTCTGGTCAAATACGCATAAGAGCGATTCGCTGGATCCTGCATTACATAGCGCAAATTGCGCTGTGCATACTCCAATTGTTTGTCCAACTCGTCCTCTTGCAGTTTCAAGTGATTGGTCCGGTCACGCGCCTCCTCGTATTCCTCTTGGTCCTTGGCATTGTTAAAGCCCCCACCGCTGAAAGAGAAAAATATTTAATAAATATATTCATAATGCATGTGGAAACTTATATAAAAATTAAAAACTTCAAATGTTATTTTTACACCAAACGAAAATGTTCTCGCTATTCATATACAACAGATGAGGGCTTAGATAAGACCCACTATCAGTTGAAGCTACCCATTAATTCCCCTGAAAGTCTTCTATAAAATTCAAGTTATACATATTTCCATTAGGTTTTCCTCAATTTTACAGCTCGCGCCCTAAAATGTAAATTAGATATGTAAAACCTACCGCCAGCGCACTAGGGAGCAGTGTCTGCCTTTATCAATAAGGCCAATGCCCTCCAGAACATTGGTGATATCGTATATACGCCGCTTCTGCACATCCAGGATTTTTGTGGCCTGCGATTCAAAAAACGGAGCATAAAGCGTGGGTTAGAATGGTATTAATAGGATCTTGAGTCTTCTTACCGCTTTCAGATCGATAGTGCCGCCGTTCGCCTTCATGAGATCCACGAATTTCTGGGTGAGCAAGACCAGCGAGCCCACGGAACGCTGCTGTCCGGGCCCAGAGTGCGGCGACTTAAGTGGCGTGTGCATCTCTTGGGATGTGTCCATGCCGATGGGCTCGTACACCTTGGTGGGCGTCTGTGGCTCGTCCATGTCCACGTTGCGGTCTCCGCCGCCCATCATCATCACCACTGTGGAGGAGCCCGCCGCTGCGGAGCTGCTGTCTCTTTTAACAATAGTCGTCGATTTGCGTTTGTACATGATCTGCGGTCGCTTCGAAGATAATTTTTCCGTTCTGGTAACTCGTTGTGTGACTGCACTCAGCATTCAATGCTTAAACAACGTGAAATAGTGCGAAATTAGTCCAAATTAAATACAAATGTTGGCGCTGAAGGTTTCCGCCATTTATGTCACTTTTTTCATTCTCCCTCTATTCTACCCCTGAGTAGTGTGCTAAAGCGACGCCGCCTCTTTCAATACTCTATCGCACTATCGATATGTTTGCGCACTTTCAAACACTCTTTATGGATTTTAAACAATACATTGCATTTGCAATTATTGAGCAAATAATTTCGCTAATCTGTGATTCACTTTTTAAAGTGTACAGGATAGAAGAGAGTTTTCTTTGGACAATTTTGCAAGTTTTTTGAGGCATGTGCTTGAGCTCTTCGCTTAATTCACTGCAGAGCTCATTTAGCTCATCCTTGTACAAATCTTTTTTTGTTTCGGGGATATTTTCATGCCTTTGTACTTCTTGTTCAGTAAAGTTGGGTATAGGTTCTTTAGGTATTGGTTCTTGGAGGAGGAAATTGAATTCATCCAGAAGGTCAAAGGAAGATTTGCGGTACTGGACTCCATTTCGTCGGCATCTTTCCATCCGCTGGAATACCCGCAAAGCTTTTGCATGCAAAAATTTTATATGGTATTCAACGTGATATGGAGAGAGTCTGCCGCCGAACTGGCGAGATATCCAGCACCAAAGTTGCCTCGTTTTTCTCTCGTTATTGTAATCTTCGTGCAGACAATTCCAAAGGCACTCGTGCCCGGCATAAAACCGTATCATGGTTACCAAATTACCCCTGTTTTGAAATACTTCACATGGATCAATAACATGTGTTCGGCATCGGCATGAAAATCGGTCTTTGGAAGTACTCCTTAATTTATGCATATTTTTGATATTTTATGTTTTCCAAAAAGTGCCAAAATAGTTAACAGCCTAGCAAGCCTGCTAAGTGTACAAATATAATTTAAATATTTTAAATATCGCAAAAACACGAGGGCGCGCCACGTTGTCTTGGCGCAGGCAGTGGGCGCTTTCCAACACTCACTTTTTCAGCTTTGTTGTGTTCTCACATTCTGCTTTCTGAAAGGAGAAAAATAATAAATAATCTGGCTCCAGCTCAGATTTTGTGTCCTATATAATTATATTAAATATATTCACACAAAATGCCTTCCAAAATAAGGCCGCGTCTATCGCGCGGTGTCCTGGACATGAAGTTCATGCAGCGCACCAAGGTTAAGGTGGAAAAGGAGGCGGACGACGAGCAGAGTCGAGCACTGTACTCCAACGAGATCAACGATAAGATGATCAACTCTTGTTCCAACTTTATTGTGGAGTCCAGCTACGCCATATGCGAGGGCCTTATTGACGGACGCCTTAGCTTCCGGGGCATGAATCCGGAAATTGAACTGCTGATGGAGCAGGAGCTGGCCGAGAAGCGGGATCATTCGAAACCAGAGCAGCCCAAGGAGGTGTCCGACAGAGAAATGGCCAAGGCCTACTACGCCAACAAGGCGCCCACCGTCACAAACAGCATGGCCAAGAAGTTCAGCTCCAAGAAGAACTTCAAAAGAAAACAGCACGGTGATGACCAGGCCAGTAATCCCGGCCCTCAAGCTAAGAAGAAACAGCAGTTCAAGAAGCCCCGCGAGGACGACGATTAGTTCTTTACTCTTAAGTTGCCAACGGCCTAGCACTAGTTAACTTAAATATACGACTTCAAGTGGATACTCTCGCTTAGGGGTTCTTATTCTTCACCGCCTGCAGGGCATAGCACATCTGGGTATTATTGATCCAGCGCCAGGTGTTGGTCCAGAAGTCGTAGGTGCTGCCGTTTACCAGTACCGTCTGGCAGTTCACTGTGATTGGGTTGACAAGAGTTCAATACAAAGCGTTGCAAGGAGTGGCCAAGGCTTTACCAAGAAGGCTTTTTCTTGGTATAACCTCGTCAAAGCGAAGACCTACTTGTATCCAAGATACGCTGAACATCCAGCGGCGAAATCATCTTATCCCAATGATGCGTTCCCTTGGGCACCAAATTCAGGACATATTCGCTCATAATAACGCCGCCGAACCAAGAGGGGATAGTCTTGTTCAAAGTGGTGATAAAAATTGATCCGCCTGGCTTTAAAGTACGTACACTGGCCTCCAGCAGGGCCACCTTATCGTCAACATGCTCCAGTACCTCAGACACAATCACAGAGTCGTAGCACTCGCAATTGCCCTTGGCATGCTGATCTACCGGCTCCATTTTGTACACAACATTGCTGGCCAGTTCCGGACTGCGGCTATTCAGATGATCGCGGGCCGCTTCGATGAGCTTCTCGCCAAGATCGATTCCTGTAACCCTGGCACCTAGTCGCGCGAGTTGCTCAGTGAGCAGTCCTCCGCCGCATCCGACCTCCAGGATTCGCTGACCCTTGAGCACCTTTGTGGTATTTACGTAACCAGGCTCCACTGTGCCGCGCGAAACGATGCCATCTCTGATGAAGGGAACTCTGTGGGAGGATACACAAAGTTATCCAACTTCTTAACAAGTAGAACTTGGTCATACCTACCGAATCTCGTTTAGGGCATGGAGGGCTCCCATGGATCCGTTCTGATTCCACCAGTCGGAGGCCTGATTCTCATGATGCCGCACTTCCTTCTCGGTGCCGGCATCCAGAGACGTCGCCGTTGTGCTGCTGTTCCTTGGCGAATATTGTGCCAGAACACCTGCCAGCGGTTGCCTCAGCCTTCTGGAATGCAAAAACTGTAAATTAATATCATATTATTACAGTTTCTTTCTTTTAATTTACGCGGTGGCAAAAAATGTATTTCTCAGCATTTTCAAAGTGCAACAACAACAAGCTTTGACATATGAACAGCTGATTTTGTTTTGCTGCAAGTGCTATCCCCAGGGGCGCCGTCAGAAGCTTTTTTGAAGGGGCCTTTCTTAAGATCTTTAGAGAAACAAATGAAAAGGCTGTTATTTAGTAATAATAGTAATTATTTTATCATCGTTCGAATTTTTAAAGAAAATTAGAATTACGTTTCAAAAAAACCTGTCAGTGGGAAGACACTTGTTCGTTATGACCCCCTTTGACTACATCGCTTGGCGGACAGAGAGAGAGAGAGACGGTCTGTTGGAACGAATCACACTCTCCGCTGCTGCTCCCGATCATTTGGTTCTTTATCATTCTTCTTTTGCCGCTTATTCAAGAGAGAACCACTGAGCGACGACTATCACTGGGCAATATCGACAAAGATAAGCTAGCCATTGTCCCCGCTAATCGCCGATCTCGGGAATTTTCACCATGGCGCAGTACAAGACGCTCGAGAACCACGATTCCGATGTGGAAAGTGGTCCCACCGCCGCTCCGGCCGCCCAGGACGGACAGCAGGAACGGCCGAAGCCGGTGCCGGAGAGCCCGGCGGCTGCCCAGATGCTAACGGTGTCTGTTTTCATGCTCCTTTTTCTCGGCTCCTCGTACTTCCAGCCGCGGCCACGTTTCCAGCAGTGGCGCGGGGGCAGAGGTCATGGTCTGGACGTCAAGTATGACTGCAACATCCAACTGGTAGAGACGATACCCCAGAACCTGACATATCCTGCCGGCAGCCCACAATTCCTTGGCACCTACGAGGCCTGGCTGCAGTTGCTGGACAGCGCCAAGGAAACCATGGACATTGCTTCCTTCTATTGGACTTTGAAGGAAGAGGATACGCCTGGAGTGAACGACAGCAGCACAAAGCCTGGCGAGGATGTGTTTGCCAGGCTCATGACCAACGGAAATGGCGGCAGCCGCACACCAAGGATCAAGATACGCATTGCCCAGAGCGAACCATCCAGCGTGTCGCCCAATATGGACACCAATCAGCTAGCCAGCAACGGAGCTGCCGATGTGGTGAGCGTGTCGTTTCCCAAATTTTTTGGCGGCGGCGTGCTGCATACGAAGCTGTGGATCGTGGACGAGGAGCACTTCTACCTGGGCAGCGCCAACATGGACTGGCGGGCCCTCACTCAGGTCAAGGAAATGGGTGTTCTTGCCACGAACTGTCCGGCGCTGACGCGCGACGTCCGAAAGATCTTCGAGGCCTACTGGATTCTGGGCCACACCGAAAGTTCGAAAATTCCGTCTTGGGATTGGGGATTGAATACGAATTTCAACCTCAAGTCTCCTATGCAGATAAATGTGAACAAGAACACCAGCATGGATGGGTTCCTCTCCAGCTCACCGCCACGTCTTTCGGCCAATGGACGAACGAATGACCTGGATGCAATCATCAGCATTATAGACTCGGCGATTACCTACGTAAACATTGCCGTAATGGACTATTATCCGTTGACCATCTATGAGCAGCCGCATCACTACTGGCCCTTCATTGACGATGCCTTGCGTCGGGCGGCTGTGGAGCGCGGTGTGGTGGTGAAGCTGCTCATCTCCTGGTGGAAGCACTCTAATCCCAGCGAAGACAAGTACCTCAAGTCCCTGCAGGATCTGGCTTCCAAAGAGGACAAAATCGATATACAAATTGTGAGTTCAAAATGGGAAAAGGATAGTAAGACCTACAAAAACATTTTATTTAATAATTCAAAATATATTTTCCCATTCAGCGCCGCTTTATTGTACCCGAAAATGAGAGCCAGAAGAAGATCCCCTTTGCTCGGGTCAACCACAATAAGTACATGGTCACCGACCGATCGGCCTACATAGGCACCTCCAACTGGAGCGGCGACTACTTCACAAACACAGCCGGCATTGGCCTAACGTTGAGCGAAACCCACGAGACGGAGCACACCAAGACATTGAGGAGTGACCTTCGCGACGTCTTCGAGCGAGACTGGAACAGTGGCTACGCCCACCTACTGAAATGAGCAGATTCCTCCATCCACACCACTCCACAATTTTTTATTTGTTAATTCTACAAACTTTTAATCTGCTACCGAATTTATTCAAAGTATTTAATCGACTCCTCTCACAAGTTCTTCAATCTTATTCATTGCTTTTTTATTCAGTTTTGATTATGCGTGAGAAAGTATATAAAGAAGGGTTCGTTGTACGACCATAATAACAGAAAATACAAAAAATAATACATCTGTACTTTGTGTGAATTATTGGAATAATGCAAGTGTATATAATATTTACACGTAAATCATAAACCAAAATGTTAAATTAAAAAATAAGGATAATATTCATTTTTCGTCAGTAATCCATCGTCGGTTGCTTTTGATTTGTAACATTTCATTTGTACAAAGTGCCTCCGATTAAGCTGCCTCGCTAATTGTACGTTAAATACTCTTCAACTTTAATGTTTGCACTAAGATTAGGTTGGGCGAACGGGCGAACACGCTGCCTTTGTCGTCGAATTACCATTCGCTCCGTGAGAATCAGGATTCACGCAGGGCCTCACTTAACGTTGGCACCGCGCCGTAGAAAATTGTTGCTAGCAATGCTCTTCTCAATGGCCGCGCTGATAAAGGGCACGCGAGCCAGGAGCGTGTTGTAGATCAGCAGCAGGCAGCGGGCATCGATGGCTGGAAAGACAAACTTATTAGTAACTGCAAAGGATAGTCATTGCTCCAAACTTACCTGCATAGAGAACCTGCTCGCGACGAAGCGGTCGATTGGCCCAGTTAGAGCACTGGTTCGACTTGTTCAGCTTCTTGCCAAGGCACACCAGTGAGAGATCGGTTAGGGCATCGCCAGCCCGGTTCACATTGCCGTACGGCAGCTCCACTCCGCAGCGATGCTTTTTCAGCTCCAGCCAAAGATTGCGCAGGTCCAGGTAATGGTGTGGCATTTGCAGGCGCAGCTGGAGCGGAAGGGACCGCTGAAGGACGCTGAGATCACTGACCATGGAGAAGCCCACCTTCAGGATATTGACGTTATTGAAGATATTGGCGCCCAGCGAGCGCCAGTGCTCCGAACGGAGGTTCTCCCGGGCCAGGCAGTCGATCAGGTAGACATTGTGCCCGGTTGCTATCTGCAACACGCACAGCTGACTGTCACCGCACACGTTCTGCATCCACTCAGAGTCCAGGTAAATGATGTGCTCCTTCTGCAGGTGGAACAACATGCGCTCAAACTGCGCCGCCGTGTCCACAATGTTCAGGCACTCGTCCGGCAGGTCCATGGTCAGGTACATATCACAGCCACCGGCCGCACAGTGGTTGGCCTCGTCGCCGGCATCAGACTCTCGATTTGCCGCCTCAGTAGAGCCATTCCGCGACACCTGCGACTTGATTTCCAGCGGGCAATCGGTTGGGTTCAGATTGAACTGTCTATACCAGTAGATCGCTTCCGAATGGGCCTGTGCGGCGGCCAAATAGCTTACAAAGTCCTTGCATAAGGCATAGTCATAGGCGTGGACGCTCACCAGCTCCCGGAAACTGGCCAGATTGATGCGCGTCTTCTCGTACTCACGATAGAGGTAGTGAAGGTAGCTGCACGTCTTGGTGAACTTGTAGTTGGGCGTCACTGCGTCGTCGTAGCCGTACTTTTTGGCCAGCCGCGCCACAATCTTAGAAATGGGTCGATAACTGAGCACGTTATGCGAGATCTTGAGATTCTTGTAGCGCTCCAGCAGGTGCTCGCAGAGCTCGATGACCGACTTCTCCTTGTGGAGCAGCGAGTCCAGAAATTTGACGAACGGCAGCCGCTGCTCGGTGGCATGGTCCAGGTACTCCTCGGCCAGCGGTAACTTCTCGACGGCGATCAGTGGAAAGGCCAGCTCCATCATATCGAACTCGTGCGTCAGCTGCAGGCTTATGGACCACTGAGTTACTTCCTTAACGTGCCCCGACTCCAGCAATTCGCGCAGATGGGGCAGCAACAGCTCCCGTATATGGCGCAGGCTGTAGGCATGGATCACAGCGTTGTTGAGGCTCAGCAGGCCTGACATTTTCACAAAGTTAAAGGCAATCATACTGGTGTTTGGATCATAGCCCTCCTCGGCCAGAAGCTCGGGGTACTCCTCATGTAGCTTGCACACCGTGTCCAGCACGAAGTGCGACAAGCTCTTGGGCTTTACATTGCTGCTGTCGGGACAATTGGCGAATATCTTTAGAGCCAACAGCAGTGCCGGCTCCGGGTGGCTCATCAGCGCCTTGCCAAACTCCTGGCGCAAATGCGGCGACTTGTTCTTGCTGTACATGTTCCACTTCTCGCGGAACATCTTAAAGAATTTCTCCGCCTCGGCGTCCAGTGTGGCGTCGAAGTTGCGACCATTGATCCCGGCACCTGTTGTGATGTCTGCCAGGCGCTTGATCTTCATGCACTGCATCAGCTCCTCCAGCTCCTCCTCGTCCGACTCCATGCCGCCGGGTATGGCGGTGTACATGTGGTGGTTGTGGACCTTGCGTGCCATTTTCCACCGCCCCTTGGCCCCGCGATACGAACTGCAAGTGAAAACGGCAATTGCAACAAATAGAAATTTAGCCTGCGAGTCGCAACAACAACAAGAAACGGGGCTGCCAACTCGCACAAGCGTTCTTTTCAGCGATGCCACTTGGGATATAACATTTGTCTGGCAATGTGCTTTTGTGAGTTTAAATGCCTTTCACACTCTTTTCAGACAAAATTCTTTCTCACATGCGTACTAATGTTGCATACCTAGATTAAGGATTTCAACAGCGGAAAAGTCTTCGGCGCGGAACAAGGCAACGAATTTCGTCTTACGGTCCGGCAACGCAATTTCGAGGGGAGTAAAGCTATTAAAGTGTGGCCAGCTGCTTTGGGGGCCAAAATCTTTTCGAGTTTGGTAACACTCTCGGCCGGCACACGTGCGTTTACTTTGTTTTGAAGTTTAGCTCGTGGGTAAAATGAAATTGAAAAAGGTTAAAACTCTGGGCAAACCCACGCCGGGACTAGGTAAAAAGAAGCCGCAAAAGGATGGGATTAAGAAGACGATAGCCAAGAAGGCCGGTAAAGCTCCTGAAACCAAGGCGATAGCCAAGAAATCCAAGCAGACAGCAGCACCTGTTAAGAATGTAAAGCCCGCAAAGAAAGGAGCCAAGAAAAGCCACAAGGCGGAGCTGGAGGGACTAAAAGACATTGATCCGGAGTTCTACGACTTCCTCAAGAAAAACGACAAGAAGCTGCTGGACTTCAATCTGTCCGACAGCGAGGATGATGACGAGAATGTGGAGGAGGAAGAAAAGAGCAAAGAGGCGGCTGCTGAAGAGAGCGAGGACGACGAGGAGAACGAGGAGAAGTATCACAAGCCCAGCGACGAATTGGCCGTGGCCAGTGATGAGAGCGACTTCGAGGACGAGGAGGAGGATGAGGCAGCCACAGGCGGTACCCAAAAAGTCACCCTCAACCTGCTGCGCCAGTGGGAACAGCAGTTGGGCCAAGAGAACGTCTCCATCGACATTGTACGGAAGGTGATCCAAGCATTCAACTCGGCCCTGGCCAGTATCTCGGCAGACGGTGCCGATGGCGGGGAGAATCAGCCCAATGCCGCTGCCTTTAAGGTCGTGGGTGCCGCTGCCTTCAATGGAGTTATCCAGCTGTGCGTACTCCATCTGCAGTCGGCCATCATCCGTGTGCTGGGCGTGAAACCTAACAGCAGCCTGCCCCTGCACAAGCATAAGAAGTGGGTCAAAGTACGCGGCTGTTTGCGCTACTACCTTACGGATCTGATCCGCCTGGTGGAGCAGGTGTCGAGTGCCAACATCCTGGGCGTGCTACTCAAGCATTTGCACCAAATGGCCGGCATGGTGGTGCCCTTTACAGCATTGGGCAAGACAATTCTCAAGCGCCTGATCGTGCTATGGGCAACGGGCGATGAAACTGTGCGAGTGCTGGCCTTCCTTTGCATCCTGAAGATAACCAGGAAACAACAGGTGAATGGTACAAGTAATCTAAATATGTGCATATCTTTGAAGTACTGAATCAATTGCAGGCTACCATGCTGAACCATGTTCTGAAAGCCATGTACTTGGCCTATGTGAGGAACTCGAAGTTCGTGTCGCCAAACACGCTGCCCGGGATTAACTTCATGCGCCGATCGCTGGTAGAGATGTTCGCCCTGGACTTAAATGTGACCTATCAGCACGCCTTCCTCTACATTCGACAGTTGGCCATTCATTTGCGAAATGCCGTGATCCTGAAAAAGAAGGATAGCTTCCAGGCGGTGTACAACTGGCAGTTCATTAACTCGCTGCGTTTATGGGCGGATCTCCTGGGCGCGAGTGCTAACAAGCCGCAGTTGCAGCCCTTGGTCTATCCCTTGGTTACCATTGCCACTGGCGTGATCCGTCTGATACCCACCGCTCAGTACTTCCCGCTGCGCTTCCATTGTCTGCAGACGCTCATTTCCCTATCCAAGGAGACGAACACGTATGTGCCAGTACTGCCGCTGATCGTGGAGGTCCTCAAGAGCAACACGTTCAATCGCAAGCACACGGCTGTGTCCATGAAACCTCAGCAGTTCACCTGTGTCCTCCGTCTGAACAAAGCTCAGCTGGCGGAGAACGGTTTCCGGGATGAGGTGATCGAGCAAGTGTGCGGCCTCCTGCTAGAGTACCTCGCCCACGAGTCCACCTCGTTGGCCTTCAGCGATCTGGTGGTGCCCACAGTAATGGCCATTAAGGCGTACTTGAAGGATTGCCGCAATGCCAACTATTCCCGAAAGCTGAAGCAACTGCTGGAGAAAATCCAGGAGAGCGGTCGCTTTATTGAGCAGCAGCGCAGCAAGAGCAGCGTTAACTTTGACATCAAGGACGCCAAGGCGGTGGCTGCCTGGGAGCACCAGCTCCGCCTGAAGCGTACACCGTTGGATATTTACTACTCCAGCTGGTTAAAGACGCACGAGACAAAGAAGCGGAGACAGGCGGCGCAAACGGATGAGATTAATGCCGACTACGATGTGCCCAAGCTGAAGAAGCTGCCCGCCAAAACGGGAGTGCCGGTGCGCAATGAGAAGGGCGAGGTGGAGCTGTTCCCCTCGGACTCTGAGGATGAGGGCGATGATGGCCTGCCCATCGGTTCGGATGACGAAGATGACGAGGAAGAACTCGAAGTGGAGGAGGAGCAGCCGAAATCGAAGAAGGCCAAGAAGGAGAAGCCAGAGAAAAACAAGGCAGAAAAGCTGAAATCCCAGCCAGCTGAGGATGCGGCAGCTGCTGATGATTACGACGAGGCCGGTGGAGCCGTGGATATAGTTAAGGACTTGGACTTGAACGATTGGTAGAACTTTTAAGATCTTTTAACTATATTTACACATAAAATTCTTTAAAAATACCAAGCCCCATCATGCCAATTACTTCTCGGGCGGCTCCTTGCCGGGAATAAACTCGTACTCCTTGTACTTGGGGAAGGTGCCAATGGTGGGCCCCTCCACCTGCTTGGGCAGCGCCTTGTCGTCCTTTCCCTTGGCGTAGGTGGCCTCCAGTTCTGCGGCATTCCGCTTCTTCATGTCCATGATCTGGAGATTCTTTACCAGCTCCTCCCGTGTGGGCGGCTCTTCGCGGCGACCCCGCAGCCAAGCCTCCCACTCAGCGGTCAGTTCCTGGTCGAAGGCATCCTTGTCCGCTGGCTCGAACCATCTCGAGGGCTTGCGTTTGCCGATCGCAGGATTTGCCGGAATCTCAAAGTATTTGTTGCCGAAGTAATCCTCGCCAATGTAGTTGCCGCGGAACTGACGCGGCTTCAGAGACTTCCAGAAGTTCTGGAAGATAATGCCGAGCACATCACGTGTCGGCTTGTTGGCCATACTTTATTTAATTTGTTGTTTTTATTCGAGACTAGCAAAAATTGTACATTTATTTTAGCTGCGAACGGATTGAGGTTAGGTCTGGCGTTTGTTATGACATGAGCAGCTGATGGCTGCTGGGCAGTGTTGCAAAGTGTTGTTTGACAGCCAGATTCAAATTCGCAAATTTGGTTTCAGGGGCACAGCATACGGGCTGAACCAATCCCGCTGGAAAATGGCCAGTAAATCCGTGCGCAGGCTGTTGTTGTTGGATTCCATGTCTTGCAGGAGAAGCCCCATTCCCGCAGAGTGTATAAAACGCTCCCCTGACCAGCTGGCAGCTCCTATAAAAGCTATTTCGTCGGTAACCAGGTACGAATTGCAGGCGACTCTTCCGCTGGAGATCTTCTCCAGCTCATCGGTGGTGGGCACCACAAAGCGGCGCTGAAATAAGGTATACAATTAGCTAATTTGTTTGGGAATAACTTAGTTACACTTGCCACTTCAATGTCCACTTCCTCCCGCATCTTGTTAAGCGCTTGCAGGGATCTCAGGAAGTAATCTTCGCTCGGATCCGAGTACTTCCACCAGGAAATGAGGAGCTTGATGGCCACACCCCTCTCCAAGGCAGCTCTCCGCAGGGCATTGTCGACGTAAGGCCAATATTCCACCTTCTTGCCGCTCCTCAATATCGGTGAGTAATCCATCAAGGATATAGATACGAATTCGGTGGCTTTGTCAATAGCTCCTATGATGGCATCCAGTTCGAGGGTCCTGCCGGTGGGCGAGAGTCCAGGTGGCGAAGTTGCTACATAGGCACGCATAGTGTGGTTCTTGTTGATGTTCAGCAGAAGCGGCCGCCGCTGGTTGATGTGCGTATGGTAGATCCAGGGCCAGTAATCTGGCACCTCATTGCTGCTTAGGTACCAATAGATCTTAAAGATCTTGGCCAGATCCTGTGCCATATGTGGACAATTTCGACCCAGGACACCCAGCTCCTTGCGCTGGGTGAGCGAACGCCAGTCCATGTCGGCGCTGCCAAGATAGAAGTGCTCTCCGTCCACCAGCCATAGCTTCGAGGTCAGGAAATTGATTCCCACAACCTCCGCTGCTCCGTAGTTTGAGAGAATTCGGGCGTCTGCATGCCACAGACTGTCCTGGCTGCGATTGAGCACGATTCGCAGGCGCAGCTTTGGCCTGCCCGCATCCCCGTTGGCAAGCAAACGCTGAAAGAGGTGGTCGCCGGGCTCAGTGCTGCTGTCGTTGACGTCCACGCCCCGTAGAGTCCAGTGGGGCGCGGCAATGTCCAGTGAGGTCTTTGCCCTACCCAGTAGCAGCTGCCAAGCCTCGAAGGTGCTCCTCAGACGGGGGTTGCTACCCTCATAGTTACTGTAGTTCAATCCAACAGGCAGGCTCTCCACCAGCTCGAGTTGGCATGGCAACGGAATGTCCACGGGCACGGGGCTGTTTGCGGTCTCCTTACGGTGGATGGTCTCCCAGGGCAACAGGAGGACAATCAGCACCAGGATGAAGAGTATAAACACGGGTATAATGTAGCCGTGTCCGCAGCACACCTTCTGCCCATCTCGGATTTGATAGTTGCAATTGGGACGCCGACAGCAGGAAGTGGATGCAGTCGGTTCTCCTCCTAGGATGGGCACTGGCTGATACTCCCCGGGTATCTCGTGCACGCCTCGACGCTCGGACATTGCTCTGGGGTCAGGACTAACGCCGACTGCGCTCGGCCAAACATTTTCCCATCCGAACTTATTTATTATTCGCACAGTTGTTGGGAATTGTCGCCCGCCCACGCAAACAAATGGGACCGGCTAGTGCTGGAAAGCGGCCAAGGGCCGCGTTAACCTCGCACAGTGAGTTTAGCCGAGCATAGCTGTTTATTAAATTAAAATTAATGTTAATATTTTGTCAACTGCTGTTGATCATGCAAAACTCTCCCCAAAGTCACTTCATCTCGATGTGCTTCAAATTAATTGATTTTTTTTAGTTCAGGGGAGCACCTGGATTTTTTAGGGGGAAGGCCGCATTTTCGCCAGCCAACACTGGACGCTGATTGCGACTTCAGTCTGCATTAAAATCTTCCGGCTGAGAGGGCTGAAAATTTTGGTGACGGCTTGAGTGTTGCGCTAAATATCAATTCCAACGAGTGTCACCCGTATTTGAGTATCGCCTAAAAAGGACGCGAACCATGGCTGCGAGACTGATGAGCGCCCAGGCACAGGTACGTTCCGTTCTGGAGCCAACCGCCTCCTCCGGCCGTCCGAAAGTCCACGAAAAAAAAAACTATATATAAACACCTGAAATCAAAGCTGTGCTGTGACCCCTGATAAAGACTGGAACACTGCGAAAAATACGCGAAAATTTAATGGCAATCCATGGACAGATTTAGAGCAATTAGCAAAGGAAGTTGGGCAGCAAAGAGTCGCGAATTTTTTGCGCACAGCGCTTTTCTAACCTAAAAACGAAACTAAAAGTTGTTAGGTAACAGAGTGTACGTACGATGTGATTGTGATTCTTCTTGGCTCCCCCGTCTCAGCCTGCTGCGCCTGCCCCTGCATCCAGGGCAGAAATCTGGAGCATCCGCGAAAAGGGGAGCTTGCAGCAATTAGCAGAGATTCGCTGCGATTCCGTATGCACTGGCCATTTACATAAGCAGTTATTTAACCAGGAGTCCCTAGCATATATCTTCTGTGGGCAGCTTCGTCTTATCTGTGACAGGTCTACTTACACTCCGATAGTGTTCGTACTAAAATTATAGCTTAAATAAATGCCGTACTCCAGCTCGGACATCACGCGCACAAGTGGGGGGCTGGAACGAGGAGCGAGCATTGCCCCTCGTCGAGTGGGGTTTTTTCCACGGCCAGAAGGCTTCACTGTAGCGGGTATTCGCCAACTTGCCAACAAGTTAATGACCTATTTTGACGTAATTGTTCCCTCTTGTTTGGCTGCGTCACGTGGCTCTGGTTATTTCGAATGCATTGCTGTGGCTGCAGTTATAAACAAATTTGTAATTTATTGCCATTTAAGGGGTCTTTAAGCGGGCATTATCTTTGCAAAAACTATTTAGGTTTTCACAGCTGTTTTTCTCTATAAATATTATTGCTCTACAGTATTTGTTGTTTTTTCTAGAAGGTCTATATGAAAATAAATACATTTGTGCGGTAATATTAATTTTATTACAAAGAATAAATTAATAAAGGCAGTAAAATTCAATTTATAAGAAAAATTACTTTAATTGTTGTCAGTAAATGAAATTTCTTTTATCTTGTTTAATTAATTATTCTAAAAGATTGGTATTTTTTAAGTAATTAAAATTATTTTTACATGGATATTTTATTTTTCAAGAAGATTAAATTTGTTTCAGAAATAAAATGGACTCTCCAGTTATTTATTTTTATTTATATTTATTTTTATAAATAGTGTATATTACAATTCCTTTTTAATAAATTACTTGTCAGAATTTCTTCAAGAAATTAAATTGGTAATGCAGGAAAATTTAATTTGAATTAAATTAAGTTATTTCTAATTTTTCGGCCATTATTATTTAATTTTAATTTCTTTTAGAAAACAATAATTTTAGCTTTATAATAATAATTTAACAAAGTCTTAATAACTTAAATATAACGCCTGAGACCCTACAAAATTTCCATAAAATCACTAATTGGTTCAGGAAATTCTAGAAAAAGAAGACAAACTGATAAAGAAGCAACCTCCCAGAGAGGTGCTTAAATTTAAGTAGCTAAGGTGTATGGCTCCCAAAATAAAACACTCGCTTACCAAGTGCACGTTGTCAGCAGTTTTTTTTTTCTGAATATCTTTAAAAATAGAATAGAAATCTTTATAAAACCAAGATAAGACAAAAATGTAAACTGTGCAGTTTATTATTAGGAAAAACACCAAACAAAATAATGTGAACTATGATTAATCATACAAGTATATTTTGGTTTTCAGTTCAACCTTTAAACTCTGCTTTATTTTTATACAAAACGTCATAATCTTCTAAATATTACTGCTAATTGAGATTGGTACATTTTCTGATAAAGCTGCTCAAATCTAATTAAAGTTGAGAGGGCCCGTGACATGATAATCAAGCTATTTTTTTTTTATTACTGCTGCCAAACAATCAAAGCAATCAAATCAGTAAGAATACGGTATGTCCTCTAGGAGAGCATTTTTGAACTGATAACAATTTTTGAGATTAGCTAAACTAGGGAGTCATCACTGTACTTTTCATGACAAGCAAATTATGCTCTCTGACAAAGTGCTAATTGCTTGATCTTGATTTGTTTATTCTGACACTAGGAGAGGAAAAATATTTTTTTCCTAAACTATTAATACGTGATGATGCTTATAAAAAGGCTCTTCAATCAGCTTTTAATAATCAATGTTTTTGCTCCTTATATAAATATTATTTTAATTACATACGTATTTTATTTAACATACTTTTGAAATGTGTTTTCCAGATTTTTGATAAGATAAAGTCGCTTTAATGATTTCATATTTCTTATTCCCATTTCAGGTGTGCCGATTGGGCAAGCATGTGGTGGCCGATGGCCCAGTGGTGCGCCAGTTCCACGCCTCCTGCTACACCGCCTCCAAGGTGGCGCTGTCCAAGTTCGACTCGGACGTCTTTCTGCCGTACGAGAAGCTGAACAAGCGCCTGGATGTGGTTCGTGGTCGCCTCAACCGGCCGCTGACGCTCTCCGAGAAGGTGCTGTACTCGCATCTGGACGATCCGGCCAACCAGGACATCGTGCGCGGCACATCCTATCTGCGTCTGCGTCCCGATCGCGTGGCCATGCAGGATGCCACCGCCCAGATGGCCCTGCTGCAGTTCATCTCCTCCGGCCTGAAGAAGGTGGCTGTGCCCTCGACGGTGCATTGCGATCACTTGATCGAGGCCCAGGTCGGTGGACCCAAGGATTTGGCTCGCGCCAAGGACCTGAACAAGGAGGTGTACGACTTTTTGGCCAGCACCTGCGCCAAGTACGGTCTGGGCTTCTGGAAGCCAGGCAGCGGCATCATCCATCAGATCATCCTGGAGAACTACGCCTTCCCCGGCCTGCTGATGATCGGCACTGACTCCCACACGCCCAACGGCGGTGGTTTGGGTGGCTTGTGCATCGGTGTCGGTGGCGCTGACGCCGTCGATGTCATGGCCGATATCCCCTGGGAGCTGAAGTGCCCCAAGGTGATTGGTGTCAACCTCACCGGCAAGATCAGCGGCTGGACCTCGCCCAAGGATGTGATCCTGAAGGTGGCCGATATCCTCACTGTCAAGGGAGGCACCGGCGCCATCATCGAGTACCACGGCAAGGGTGTCGACTCCATCTCGTGCACAGGCATGGCCACCATTTGCAACATGGGTGCTGAGATCGGTGCCACCACCTCCCTGTTCCCCTTCAACCAGCGCATGGCCGACTACCTGAAGTCCACCGGACGTGGTGGCATCGCCTCCGAGGCGCAGAAGTACCAGGGCAAGATCCTGTCCGCCGACAAAAACTGCGAGTACGATGAACTGATTGAGATCAACCTGGACACTCTGGAGCCCCATGTCAACGGACCCTTCACTCCCGATCTGGGCCATCCCATCAGCAAGCTGGGCGATAACTCCAAGAAGAACGGCTATCCCCTGGACATTCGTGTCGGTCTGATTGGCTCCTGCACGAACTCCTCGTACGAGGATATGGGTCGCTGTGCCAGCATCGCCAAGGATGCCATGAGCCATGGCCTGAAGTCAAAGATCCCCTTCAACGTGACCCCTGGATCGGAGCAGATCCGAGCCACCATTGAGCGCGACGGCATCTCGGAGGTGTTCGACAAGTTCGGCGGCACCGTGCTGGCCAACGCCTGCGGCCCGTGCATTGGACAGTGGGACCGCAAGGATGTGAAGAAGGGCGACAAGAACACCATTGTCACCTCGTACAACCGTAACTTCACCGGCAGGAACGATGCCAACCCGGCCACCCATTGCTTCGTCACCAGCCCCGAGCTGGTCACCGCTCTGTCCATCGCCGGCCGTTTGGACTTCAACCCCTTGACTGACGAGCTCACCGGCGCCGATGGCAAGAAGTTCAAGCTGAAGGCTCCCTTCGGCGATGAGCTGCCCGCCAAGGGCTTCGATCCCGGCCAGGACACCTATGCCGCTCCCCCAGCGGTAAGATCAACGCTTTTCTCGTCTTTATTTTCTGTACTTAATTCATATTTCCATTTCCTTAGTCTGGTGAAAATGTCAAGGTTGCTGTGGATCCCAAGTCGCAGCGCCTGCAGCTGCTGGAGCCTTTCGACAAGTGGAACGGCCAGGATCTGACCGACCTGACCGTGCTGATCAAGGTGAAGGGAAAGTGCACCACCGATCACATCTCCGCCGCCGGCCCCTGGCTGAAGTACCGTGGACATTTGGACAACATTTCCAACAACATGTTCATTGGTGCCACCAACATCGAGAACAATGAGATGAACAACATCAAGAACCAGCGCAACGGCTCCTGGGGCGGAGTTCCCGACGTAGCCCGCGACTACAAGGCCAACGGCATCAAGTGGGTGGCCATCGGCGACGACAACTACGGCGAGGGCTCGTCCCGCGAGCATGCCGCCCTGGAGCCCCGTCACCTTGGCGGACGCGCCATCATTGTCAAGTCCTTTGCCCGTATCCACGAAACCAACCTGAAGAAGCAGGGTATGCTGCCTCTGACCTTCGCCAATCCCGCTGACTACGATAAGGTATGCTTGTAAAGTCTTATTAAGAGACGAAACATAGTTCTAAATTTTGATTAAATTACAGATCCAACCCACGAGCAAGATCTCCCTGCTCAACCTGAAGTCCCTGGCACCCGGCAAGCCCGTTGAGTGCGAAGTGAAGAACGGCGACAAGGTCGAAAAGATCAAGCTGAACCACACCCTCAACGACCTGCAGATTGGCTGGTTCAAGGCTGGCAGCGCCCTTAACCGCATGAAGGAGCTGGCCCAGTAAATGTGGACCTACTTAAGACCCCTCCCTCTGTCCCAGCAGACCCAGGCGAAGACACACTCACACTCAACGCAAGCAATCGAGTTTATGGTATTGTTATTTAATTTTTTTGCAAATTGTTTAGATACTTTTATTTTGAGTAAGCCGAAAAGTGTGACGTTTTTTTGCGAAAGTGTAACCGCGAGCGATGGCTAGAAATTGTAAAAGTTTTTATATATACCTATAATTATACACAAAAATAATTATTTTTAATTCTTGCTATATACTTGTTCTTTGCGAATTTGTCCAGAAAGCTCGGAAGATTGCCTCGACGATGATGATATAGATGATGATTTAAAAGCGAATAAACCTCAAAGTGTAATATGTATTTAAACGATTCTTTTATTTACACAAAAACAACCTTAAAGCGGACAATAAGAGCCACATCTCTCAATACATCCCTGTGTCCTCACTTTATTTTCACATTGATTATCTTAATTGTATCAATTATAAGATGTAAGCCACAAACAGCGAGTTGATATTACAATTATATTATTATGTAGTGGAAAATAAAGCATAATATCAATTAGCCGGAGGTTTGTTTTGGTCCCAGGAAGGGAGCTCTGCTGTTCGTTGTGCAATCTTTTAAATAGGAGTTTGATAAAGCAATTTTTCTGAACCAAAAGGGTGGTGTTATTAAGGCAGAACAATATTGTTAAAATTTGTATATTTATAAACAGGTGCTCCTGGGTGTTATGTCCCAGATACTTTATCTTATGTCAGTAGAAATCAAAATCATTCCCTGAAACTTTTTGTATAAATCTGTATTTCACTTATTTTGGGTAAATTTTTAGTAACAAAAAAATTTAGAAGCCGGCACAATGAGCTATGGAAAGCCTAGCACCACCTCTTTTATGACTGTCACGGACTCTGAAGTTAGCTCTTCAAAAAGCGATAGCGGTTTTTTCTTCACTCTCCCTCGGAAGCGTATGAGAAGTTCGAAACTCAAGCAGAAGTTGATTGCCCTCTATGCCGACAATAGATGCTTGTGGAATGAGGTTCACAAGGACTTCTTCAATTTCGATCGCAGGGCCATGATCTGGGAGGCAATCGCTGATGAAATGCAAACCGATTCACCGCCTGATTTCTGGAAGCATATGATGCACAGTCTGCGCTATAAGGTCAACTTGGAAAATATCAAAGAACAGAAGGCCAAGTCGATGGGTTCAAGTTTTAAGTCGAAGCTGTCCTATAAGGATCAGCTGTATTTCCTAAATCACATGTTTTCCCGAGAAAAAGAGATTGTAAGTTAAGAAATTATTTATTTTCCTTCATCAAATTTATTTTAACACTCCCCAAACAGCCCATATATGGCCCATCCTTGGGTGTTACCCTAGAAAAGCTTCCATTAAAGCCTGCGAGACCCGTTAAGGAAAAGCCAAAACCTGCAATAAAACTCACCGAAAAGATTGCATCGCTCGCTTTATTGAGGAATCACAACTGCACTCCCTTGACTCTGACGCATGATGCCTACAAGAAGATGCAAAAGGCAACCGGCGGCGTGGACCATGAACATGTGGCCTGGGAGAAGACGAAATTGAAGGCGAAACACGCTTAAATTGCTTTTTCGTTTTATTACATTTCTTGTATCATCATAATCGCTTTGTTTTTTTTCCTGGTTGCATGCCATTCTTTAAATATAGACGCTTTTTTTTATATAACAATTCATAATTTTAGCTTAGAATATTTTTGTTTCGCACTCTTACAATCTTTTTGTTGTTTTGTTTATGCCATTTGCCGGTACACACACTCCTCAGCTCCTCTATACAATTTTCAGAATTGATTTTGTTTTTGCAATTATTTAATATCTGTATCTGTATATAATATATATATATTTATATATATAATTTTTTATTTATATGTATAACTAAAAAATGCGTAAAATAATTGTTTTTTTTTTTTGTTTGTTGGTTACGTGTGTGTGTGCACATTCCTTTTCACAAAAGGAACAAAACATGAAAATGTACATAATGTATTATTATAATTGTTTTAGCGAGGCAAATTGTTTGCCATCGTTTAATTTCGCTTTAATTACACAGACACGATCGATATTACATGAACCTGAATTTATTTCAATCTTTCTCTTCGCGAAGTGGCACCCCTTCTCCTCCTCCTCTAGTTGTGTATCTCAATTGCTCTCGTTTTACGTGTCTCTTTAAAGGCAGGAGCAGCTGCGCTTAGCCCCCGTGAAGAAGGCTAGGATCGTTCCATCGATCGGCTCTCGAGCGCCCGCCGCTTATTGGTTGGTTGCTTGATTATTGTTTGTCCCTCGTCTACTGCTATGAAATGGCTGTTGAAAGTTGGTTTGGCTTGAACGCATCATTCCCACTCGGTGGTGCCCGGCGGCTTGGCTGTCAAGTCGTACAGGACCCTCGAGATTCCGTCCAGCTTAGATATATCGCGCACAATTTGATTAAGGACCTGTCGAAGGAGAAATTAATGGATAAAATAAACGAATTCCAAACTTGTCGAGAGATCCACTCACTTGCAATGGCAGTTGCACGGAGCCGGGCTCAGCGGGGACTCCCGTCATGAAATCGTTCGTGATGAATGGACGCAGCACCACCGATCTTCTGCAGGAGGGCGTGCGATTGATGGGATCGCGATCAAAGTGCACGGGTATGAGGACGACAGGCATCTGTGAGATTTTTCGATACAATCCAGCTTGCATGATGATCTAAGAACAAGGAACGTGGGGATTAATAACAACCCAATAGACATCATAATCATCAGGGATAATCTCACCTCATTGGCGACGGCATCGGCTTGCCGTAGCTGCGCCAACACCACCGTATTGAGTGTGGTGTGCGTGATATCCGTCACCAGATACTGCACGGGTTCGCCAAAGATGTAGCATACACGGTTAACGTTGTGCAGGATGCGTGGTATGATCTTGGCGAGGAAGAGCAGATCCTGCCAGTTGGGCTCCTGGCTGGTGGACAGGCCGACCACGTAGCTGTAGGAGCGCTTGTCGCCCTGCACGCCCACCGATCTGATGGGCAGCAGGGTGGCGTGGATCTGTGAGTTGGCAGAGATTCGCAGCAGATCCTTTTGCTCCGACTCGCTGGTAGCGCCCGTTACCCTGTTGATCAGAGCATGGTTCTTTTGCAGTTTATTCTTGTAGTCCACAATCACCCGTACAATGACCTAAGGTAATCATTATTTAATATTTAAAATCGTTTTTTATCCTTGGGTTTAACTTGCCTGAGTCTCCGAGTAATCCTTTTCCATGTAAGCCTCCTCGGCGCAGAGCACGCGTATGGCCAGGCCGGGACCGGGGAAGGGCTGTCGCTCCACCAGCTCCGGCGGCAGACCCAGATCGTTGCCCAGGTCGCGCACCTCATCCTTGTGGAAGTCGCACAGTGGCTCAACAACACGCCCCGCATTCCGAAGTTCCCTTTTGGATAATATCAAATCAGTTTGTTACTCCATTTATCTTAAATTATAGTTATTACCTAATCAGATCCGTGTCATTGTGATGCGTTTTGATTGTTTCTGCATTCGTGCTGACCATATTCGAGGCAGACTCAATCAGATCCGGCCGGAGTGTGCCCTGGGCGAGTAGCACCTCCTCGGGCTTTAGTTTCAGTTCGGCCACCACATCATTGGTCACCTTGACGAATATATCACCGATTATCTTACGCTTCTCCTCCGGATTATAGGTCTGACATAGCATGGGCGTCTCCACCACCGAGTATTGGCCGGGCCGCTTCACCTGCGTCGTGCCCTTGAGGAACGTATAGCCTTCCTTACGAACGATCAGCTCGATACCGATATCGCGCAGCGAACGCTCCACCTTTTCACTTTCGTTCTGGCGCATGAAACCTGTGAAATTTACGATTTAAGATTAATCAAGTATCTTTGAAGAAAACCCTCGCTGATAAGCTACCTTTAACTAGTTGTGACGACGACATAAACTCGCAAATTTCCGTCATAAAAAAACGACATAATCTTAATTGGAATTTGTACTGGGCAAGTTTATGTCGGCGGTCTTAAGTTACTATGACCCGGAATATATTTACGAATAAGCAATAGACTTAATTAAATAACTTAAGATTTTAAGAGAGTCATATAAGTGTCGAAAGTGCAACAATAACTCTAATATTTTCTTATGCATTAAGTATTTTGTTAACCATTTCTCCCATTGGTTCATACCATTATCTACATGCACGGCAATTATCTGATTAGGATACAGGGCACGGCGTAGCAAGGCTGCACAGACACTCGAATCCACGCCCCCGCTGACCAGCAGCTACAAAGAGGTATAGATATTATCACTTTAGATAGGCAACTCTTTGTGCCAATTAAATGCATTTGCTACTCACCAACACCTTATTTGTGCCTACTTTCTCTCGGATATACCGTATGCACTCTTCCTTCCGGCTGCCCATGGTGAAGTTGGGCGTCAGTTCACAGATCTCGTACAGGAAATTTGATAGCATCTGTTTGCCATTAATGGTGAGATCGACCTCCGGATGGAATTGGACGCCATAGATGCGCAATACCTCGTTGTAAATGGTCGTAACGATGCGATTCGTTGACCATCCACCAACTTTCAGTTTCTCGCCCACCCGCTCCACGCTATCGCCGTGAGTTAGCAGTACGGACTGTGTGCGACTGAGACGACTGTTGTAATAGCAAAAGGGATAATCATTAAATGAAGCCAGAAACTTGGAATAAATATCAAAAGATATAAAGAAGAATATGTTAGACCACGTGTAGATCAGTTTATAGACTTGAACTAAACTGAACTGTTCTTGGTATTGAGATTTCTCTGGCAGCATTGTATCAGCGCTTAAATAAACTCGATCAACTCAAGCACTTTCTTGTTGCTGCCACTATATACCATATAATCCTAGTGCTCACCTGAACAGTGGACACGACGTCTCAATCTCAATGTTCTGTTGGCCATCCTCCCGCACATCTGTCTTGAGCACTGTGCCTCCGAACTCTTTGTTGATTAGCTGCATGCCATAGCAGATGCCCAGCATGGGTATCTTCAACTTGAACAGATCGGGGTCGTAGCTGGGCGCATCATCGGCGTATACGGAATTGGGGCCGCCGGATATGATGATGCCGCGATAGCCATTGTTGCGTATCGTGGCCGCTGGCGTGTCCAGTGGCAGGATATCCGATTCCACGAGCAGCTCTCGGACCTTGCGATCGATAACCTGAAATAAAGATTAGTAAAAGATCAGGAAAACTTCGCTTTTTGGTTCTGGAAATGAGCTTACCTTGCCGTACTGTGCTCCCGCATCGAGTATAACAACCTTATCGTGCCGCAGGCCGTTCTCCGCTGTGCCCAGAAATATATTTGAGTTCATTTCTTTATCGTTGCAGCACTGCAAAAAGAGCAAAACGTTGAGTGTGTCAGTGTCAGCTTCTGTTTGCTAATGGCTAAAACAAAGACTGAATCTCGACTGGCTTGCTGGGGTCGCCTCTATCGCTTATTTATGCTCCAATTGTGGCTGCTGCTGCTGCAATTGAATCTAAAGACACAAGGCTAGAAGCTGATTGGGCAGGGTTGGACTGGGAGGAGGTGGGTAAAATTGGAGGTTACGCTAAGGGTTCTTGGTGGGATTAGTGGGGGGTTGAGTGGCTCACATACCGGCAATATCTTGTGGAGCACTCGCAGAAACATTCAACATGCAGCGGGCCCTGGAGGACGCTCTACGGTAGACAACAAACATTGGCAAACAATATTCCGTCACAGAACGTTGAAATGTGTGGTTCAGCAATGCGTGGGAAAGTGGAAAAAGTGAAAAGAAAACTCCATTGCGAAAAATACAAGCGAGCAAGCGAAAAAAAGCAAGGCCGAAAACAGGCGACGCCTACGAAAAATGAGTTGAGGTTGTGTGGCGACGGCGATTGTGATTTGTATACACTTCCAAAAGGTTGTAAAGGATTTGGCAAGACTTTAGGAAATGTGTAAGGGAATATTTATATACGAGAAATATTATTTAAGATATTATACATATTTGTATTATTGTTTTTTTTGGGAGTACTAAATGTGGTTACATTTATTAAATTTATTAAATACGGAAATTTATCTAAAATTCTCAACTGGGTCTAGGGATAGTTAAATCAGGTGACACAATATGTAAATAGATAATTAATAGAATCTATAACCTAGTAAAATATTTTAATTATTATTTGAAGATTTAACTTGATCCTTAGGGCTTTATTTTATTTTTTTTTGTATCATTTGATTGCGAAGGGTATTAAAAACTTCGTCTAACCGAATTAGGCCTGCATTTTCGTACATATTTCGTATATTATAAAATACAATTTGCGATGAAAGAATGACTAGAGAGGTAGAAGGAGGTGTGTGGGGTGGGGGGCTGCCGGCTACTGACCGCCAGATGACAGGCGAAAAGGCAGGAAAGAGCGTAAGCAGCATAACGGCAAGCGAGAGTGAGAGCGGCCAGAGACCATAGAACGAAGAGAGAAGTGCGTACGTACGATAAACGAAAACAGAGAAGGGGAATTGAGAAGAGGAAACAAAAAAATACGCAAGGAAAATGACACAAAAATAAACAACAACAAAAAACGGCCAAAGACATCAAAAAACACACAAATGCCTTGGCAACTCTGCAAGTTTTCTTAGATTTTTCACAACGAGCAAAACGAGGCGACTCCCGGGGTTAAGGGTGCATTAGGTCACCGATGCATTGCGAAGTCTGTGATGTAAGCTGCACGCTGCCACTCCTCCTCGTCTCTCTCCCGCCCCCCCTTGACTTATCTCTTGATAACAAAACAGAGGTTATCAGAGGCAAAAACAACAACAATAATAATAACGGGAGGCCTCCTCGTGGTGTGCTTGTAACCCAATACAAAGCCACACTACACCGACGAAGCACACATACACCACTACACGTGGAGCCGCTGCAAGCGGCGCTTATAACCACAAAATGGCCACGAGATGCGAAATGTTTGCAAAATAAATCAGCGAGAATGGCAAAAAAATGCGGTTAAAGCCGTTAAATTATTCGCACACAACTACTGGGAATGGAGTGAGCGGTGGGGTGGTGCAATGCGGTGTGGGCGGTGCTGCTAAACCGCCTGGCCGAGTCCAGGGATCTCTGCCAGATCTCCCATCGTCCTTTCTTACCTGCTCTCTGCTCTGTGGCCTGGCAGGCGGTTCCAGAGGTGGGCGGGGCGCGGGCGGAAAACTTTATGCTTAAACACTAGTGCGCGATCCGTTGTTGGCGGTCGTCGTCCCCCGGGCGCTCCTCTCTCTTCACCGCACTCTTTTCCTCTTTCTTCGGCTGCTGCTGCTGCTACTTTTCAGCTTTTCTGCGGCTGCTTGGCTCTGCAGACTACTTAGTGCAACACTATTTCTCACAATCTTGCTCGGCCCCTTTAACGGCTGCTATTTGGCAGCTTTCAGGCTCTTTTATTTCCGTTTTTGCAATTTTTTCGTGAATTAAAGCCGAAAGATGACTTATTGACGAGCAGTATGACCGGAACTTGGAAGCGAAAAAATGTGGGTTGCGGCTAAATGGGTAGTGTGGATGGAAAATAAAAAATACCAACTGATACATCGCTTGGATATGCAGTTTGTATCATTAAATCTAAATATAATTAATTAATTAGTATTTAGAACAAACCAATTCCGAATCTAGAAGTATTTAACATTTTACTTCATATCATTTAAAAATGCAAACATTCTGCAGCTGCCCTCTCCAGCCCGTCAGTGTTGGTTAATTTCATAAAATGCCCGTTTTATAAAACTGAATTAGTGCGGTCACTGAGCCCGCCAAAAGTAATTTGTTTCCGCGGATTTAGGAAAACTCGTTGAGAAAACTAATAACACTCGCAAAAACTCACAATAAAGTCTATCCAATGAGTCCCACGAATGCGTCGCAGCCAGATCTCAGCGTAGACGAGGAAGACGAGATACTGGCCCTGGAGAAACTGCTGGGCGCAGCTGAAGAAGACAATGCAAACGCAGCGAAAACGGAAAAACCGGAGAAACCAACTGGGGCCAAAACAGTGCCAAAATTGAGGGAAGACAGCAGCTTTGCGGATGCCTTTAGCTATGAGAAAACAGTCCAGCCGGCGAAAAAGGCTGACAAAGTGGCCACCAAAGAGCCGGAGCTGGACTCCTCCGACGACGAGGAAGTCAAGAACTTCCTGGAACGCAAGTACAATGAGTATGGAAGTGACATCAACCAGAGTCTGAAGCAACAGCGGGAGAACGCCCACGAGTCGCGGGTGGCCAGGGAAGTGGATCAGGCCCTGAAGTCGAGCAGCAGCAAACTGGTTACGTCCACACCACAGCCGCCCTTGAAGAATCCCCACAATCCCATCAAGCGCCAGTCCACGGTGAGCAGCTCGTTTCAGAAGCCACCCACAGCTGCTGCTGCCGTGGCATCAACATCCCAGCCAAGTGCTCCTGTTTCCGCTGTTTACACGGATCCGGTTTTTGGCCTTCGCATGATTAATCCCCTGATCTCGAGCTCACTACTCCAGGAGCGGATGGCTGGCAGGAAATCGGTGCCTTTTGCTGGTGTGGCCTTTCACATTGAGCGCGGTGACTTGGCCAAAGATTGGGTTATCGCGGGAGCTCTGGTCTCCAAAAGTCCCGTGAAGAACACCAAGAAGGGTGATGCTTTCTCAACGTGGAAACTGTCCGATCTGCGTGGTGAAATCAAGACCATATCAATCTTCCTGTTCAGGGAGGCGCACAAGTCGCTGTGGAAGACGGCGGAGGGCATGTGTTTGGCGGTATTGAACCCCACGGTCTTTGAGCGGAAAGCCGGTAGCTCCGATGTGGCTTGCCTTTCCATCGATACCTCCCAGAAGGTGATGATACTGGGACAGAGCAAGGATCTGGGCACCTGTCGGGCCACAAAAAAGAACGGGGATAAGTGCACATCGGTGGTCAACGCCACAGACTGCGACTATTGTGTGTTCCATGTGAAGCAGGAGTATGGCAAGATGTCCCGCCGTTCCGAGTTACAGTCTGCTACCGCGGGTCGTGGCCTCAACGAGCTGAGGAATAAGGTGTTGGGTGAGTGGATGAAAGTTTTCCTTTTGATATCATTTAAGATGAATATTTTTCCTGTTTAAAAAAAGGTAAAAATGAAGTATTTTATGGCGGCCAAGCCTTCACCGCTGTACCCGCCAAGAAGAGCGCCAAGCTGATCAACAAGGAACGGGATCGTCTGAGCAAGCTGGCTGGCTACGATGTCTCACCGTTCGCGCATGCTGTTGATCATGCCTCCAAACCCAAGACAGCAGACAAGCCACAAGTCCCATATGCCGAGCGAACTGGTCCGGTTTCCCGCATGGCCGGCGGTGTGGAGGCTTCGAGTAAGCAAAGATACCAAGACCTAGAGCGTTTGCGTCTGCTAAAAGCGGAAAATGAGCGCTTTGAAAAGGAAAAGGCTGCCAAGGGTCAGGTTCTAGGGGGAGGAACTAGCACGAGTGGATCTCCCAGCCAGACTACGCGCAGCAGAGCCGCGCCCAGCACTCCCACCACACCCATTACACCCGTCCCAGATAAGTTCAAGAATCGCGGCTTCTCCTTTGATGCCAGCCTGACCCCCAAGCTCTCGGGCAGCGAGAACTTTTCCTTTGAAATCAACGTGGGCCCCAGGCAGGCGGCGAGCGCTAAAATGAGGGCAGCAGCCCTGCTAAAAAAGAAGCCACTGGAAAAAGTCAATCCCAACTCCACAAGGGGCACGGAAACGGGCAAAAGGCGGGCCATCGACGAGCTCAATGAGAAGTTCTCCAACAGCGCCAAGCGCCAGAAGATTGAGGAAGAGGATCGCGAACTAATGCGTAAATCGCGCATCGAAAAGATCATGGCAGCCACCTCGACGCACACCAATCTTGTGGAGATGCGAGAACGCGAAGCGCAGGAGGAGTATTTCAACAAGCTGGAGCGCAAGGAGGCCATGGAGGAGAAGATGCTGAGCACCTACAAGATGCCCTGCAAGGCAGTCATCTGCCAAGTGTGCAAATACACTGCCTTCTCGGCATCCGATCGGTGCAAGGAGGAGAAGCATCCCCTGAAGGTGGTCGACGCCGAGAAACGCTTCTTCCAGTGCAAGGATTGTGGAAATCGTACTGCCACAGTATTCAAGCTGCCCAAGCAGAGCTGCAAGAACTGCAAGGGTTCGAAATGGGAACGAACGGCCATGATACGCGAAAGGAAGGTGCTTACCGGCCGCGAGTCCCTGTCCGTGCGCGGCGACGAGGAGTGTTTCCTGGGCAGCGTGGCCAGCAATGCCAATCTAAACCTGTTAGTACCCGACGAGGAATAGACCAAGCAAAAGACTTTGATTATAATTTTTTTTTTATAATTTATGTATATTTTATGCATTTTATGGTTTATTAGCAAATATTTACAGTCTGTTTTTGATGGCTATTTGGCATAAATAATTAAGTACAAGGCTTTCTTTATCTAAATATAAGTTTGTGTGCCTGTGAGAGATTGTTGGTGCAGGCTATAAGTATAAAGGAGATGTACCAGGTGTACGAATGATGATTGTGAAGATCCTTTAAATAAATTGTATATTTAAGACTTGTAACAGAATGCTAAAATCAATGAGATTTAATGGAATGAACTCTGGGAATGTTTTCTAAAGTTTTAAGGAATATAAATCACACTTAGCTGGTCATGATTCCTTAATTTCCTATAACATAAATTAATTTATAAAATATATTTATAATAAAACCTTTTAGCAAGCAGGCACTATCTTGAAGCTCTTTTCGAAGCACAAGTATACATGTATAGGATAATATATCAAATCTATGAAAAATTTATTTTAAATTTTGTAGGATTTTTCACAATTTGATTTTTTTCTTATTTATTTTTTCTTATATATTTTTATCGTTATTATAGAGCTTAAGAACTGAATTTACAAGTGCTGTCTTTGGTTATTTCTTTCCCTAAATGTTGGGTAATATTCGAAGTCGCATTCGTTTCGTTTAGAATCCCTTTTTTTGGCATCGGAATAAAGCTATGAGACTAAATTTGATAAACTAAAACTAATCAACAAACATTTTGAACTAAAAAGCAGGCGCTAAAGATAAGTAAACTCAGTGGAAGTAGAAACTATACAAGGTCAGGCTTTGGAAAGTACTTCCTAGACAGCATCGCCTCCTAGCTGCTCTGGCAACCCTGCCTCCGCTGTCTCCTTGAGGTTCAACAAGCTGGAAAACCGAAAGGATATAGTCTTGGACAAATGCTTCTCAAAATCCCTGCTGTCCAGATTGTCGGGTATAAGGCTCCGATTGGTCATGTCCAAGTATGAGCGGCCCCTCTTCACGGGCACCGAGTAGTGAGGCAAAGCGTTGGTCCCATTGTTCATGTTGCTATAGCCTGGTGAGCAGCAACTGGACTTGCGTATGTTTAAAGGGAATCTCATATCGTTTTCGTAACGCAGGACCTGCTCCTTGGCAGTGGCATCGATCAGGGGACGAGGCAAATCGTAGCCTGGGGGAACGCTGGAGGCAGTTGGCATCTCCGATTCCGATTGGTCATAGCTTGTGCCTTGGTCATGGATGTCGTAGGCTATCTTGGGCGGATACCAAAGGTGATCCAAGCACTCCGGCTCCCCCAAGTCCGAGGATCTCATCAAGGCGGACTCATCGCCACAGTAGAGAGGATTTGAGACGGCATTCGTCTCCAGATCTATATACTTGGCATTGTTGCCCAGCAGCTTCTCGAACTCGGCGGCCAGGAACTTGAACGAGGGCCGGGCATTGGGCTCATCCGCCCAGCAGCTACGCGCTATGGAGTACACCGCCTCCGAGCAGTTCTCTGGCCGTTCCATACGATATCCCGTTTTAAGGAGGGACCATAGATTCTGAGGAGGAATGCCAGGATAGGGCGAGGCTCCCAAGGTGATCACCTCCCAGCAGAGAACACCAAAGGACCAGACATCCGATTTGCTGGTATAAACGTGATCAGCTAAAGATTCGGGAGCCATCCACTTGAAATGGAGGGATAGAATTTTTACAAAGTTTTTGGGAATAGATTTCTTCTAAGAATTTACCTTTACAGGCACACGATCCCTGGAACGCTTCAAGTAGGCATCATCCTCGTAGACATCTCGGGTTAGTCCAAAATCTGAGATCTTGCATATCTTGCCATCCGCCAAGAGGACATTTCTGGCAGCCAAATCGCGATGAACCAACTATAAATAATAATTTAAAAAGAGAAAGGTATTGTAAGGCTTATCTCGCATTTTACACATCTCATTCTTATATTATCCACGCTTAGTCTAGGAATCTATTTCTATAGAGGCAAATTCCGATCGTAAACACACCTTAAGCTCGGTGAGGTAGGCCATTCCCTTGCAGATTTGCCAGGCAAATGTAAGCACCATCTTAACATTGACAGGTTCCACGCCATCCGCAAAGTCCACGCCGGCACACTCTATCTTCCGGCTCAGACGCAGATAACTTCTCAAGGATCCATAGCGGGCATACTCAATGATCAGGAGCGGTGCCTCCGAGGATTGATTGCAGGCACCCAAAAGTTTTATGACATTTGGATGCGAGACCTCCTGCAAGAGTTGAAACTCCGAAAGCAAGGCCATGTACTCTACAGAGTTGGCACCTTTCTTGAGCATCTTCACGGCCACCGTGGTGACTCCGTTGAGCCCAGCAATATCGGTGGCATAGCCCTTCAGCACCTGACCAAATTCTCCTTCTCCCAGGACAGTGTCCAACTGGAGCTTGTCCCGCGGGAACTCCCACTTGGCATCGCCGCTCTCGAACTTGAAGCCACCTTGAAGCGGCATCAGGGGCAGATCGCCATCACCGGGTTCGGGTAGGGATAGCTTGCCATTAGGGATCATAGATTGCTTGCCCAGTCGTCGCTTGAGCATCTTTCTCTGAGCAATAAGCAGGGCAAGAAGCAGCAGGATAAAGACCATGGGACAACTGATCACGAAGAACATGCAGGAGCGATCGCATTCGAAGCCGGCCACGTTGAGTACGCCCAGGAGGAGAGGATCCTGCAAGGATTGTGGTGGATCTCCCAAGCCACCGCCTCTCCTCTCCAGCACGGGTTCCGCCGGATCTGTTTCGTTCTTTCGCTTGCGCGGCTTCTTGGCTTTGGGTTCCGCATCCAGAGGGGCGCACGAACACTTGCCATTGTCCTCACAGAAGCACGTTCCCGATCCGCTGTAGATCCCTAGCTTGTTGTCGTTACTTATCTGGGCGCCCATTAGGTTAGCCTGCGAGGTACAGTCCTGTGGGCAGGCCATGGGATTGAGTTCCTCCAGGGGATCACAAACATGATCGGGACAGTGTCGAGCTTCAGGCACACACGATCCAAACTTGGTGCTAAACATGGCAGCATGCGAGCCTCTCCACTCACACGGACCTCCGCCAGTGGCCAGACCGCAGAAGCGGATGCACTGTGACTGGTACTTGACCTGGGCGCAGGTTTGCGATCCAGACTTGATCTTCAGTTCGCAGCTGGTGTTATCCGGTCTTCCATGGATCAGGTGTATATTGATCACCCGGATATGGGACAGTCGCTCCTTGTCTATCCAGGTGACGTTGAGGAAGTATATCGTCTCGGGAGCCTCCTCCAGAGCCTTGGGATTCCTCACATAGATAATGCCCGATGTCTGGGTAATGCCAAAAGCGCCACTGCGATCCTCCACGATGTCGAATCGAATGGAACGGGATCGCATCAGCTGCTGGAAGCTCTCCGGCTGGGTGACTCGATAGTAGGAAGACGCTGTCCGAAAGACGGACACATCCTTCTCATAATCCACGGACACTGGGCCACGGGATCTTCCGCCTCCGAAATCATTATCAAAACGCTGTTGCTGCTTCAGGGGCAGCGCCTGGGGCAACTCCTCGCGATCCGTCTCATGAAGATTGTCCAGGTTTATGTGGTAGCAAATATAGGCAGTGGCAGACATGGCCTCATTATGAATGACAATGGTTAGGTCGCGGGCCTCCAGGGAAACGCAGTAGGGAGTTTCACGGAGCATTCCGCTGCGAACGAAGCGGAGTTCTGGAAAGGGAAATTTAAATTCTATTCAAGTATTCCCCAAAGGATCTCTCTAAACTTACGACAACTGACGATGGTGTGTGGTCTGCCCGTATGATCCGCCTCATAGGCGTGACAATCCGGATGAAACAGACCCAGCGTATCGTTGTGCACCGCATAGACCAGGTGAGCATTCGCCGCCAGCGTGTCCTTGTCCACATAGATGACTTTCTCACCCGCCGCCATGTTCTGGTAGAAAGGGAAGGGCACAAATTAGAGGTTGCTTCATTAGCATTTACTGACCAGCGCTAATTAAATTCCACTTGGCACCTTGGTCAGTGGCCACCCCATGGCAAACTGCAGCACGCTGCCCTCTAAGGATGCGCTCTTGGTGATTAGCATTTTCATTTGCTCACAAGGTCAGGCTGGGGTTTCACACTTTCTCGGGGGACCTGACATTCCCCCGACCAACGGAGGAGAAGCAGGATTACCAACCCAAAAACCCTTTTAATGCATCCCCGGGGCAAAGGTCATTAGCAAGGTGTCTGTGGCGGAGTTAGGCTCAAGTTGGGAATGGTGGGTCAAGTTAAGGTAGGAAGGATATTTGAATAATAATTGGGTTGATGTATAAACCCCTTGCAGGTGAATATATATTGTGTTAGGAATCGAGGAAGGACTAAATCTATGGGGAATATTGTTGTTACTAGCTGTTAATTAAAGTAAAGTAATTAAGGATTGCGAGTTGGAGTATTTTTGTATTATTTTAAATAGGAAAGTTTGTGACAAGAGGTTTTCTATAGGTAAATTAATGAAAACGGATTCAAAATGTTTGCTATGAAATACTTAAAGTTACAAATATAAAGCTGCATTATTTTGTTAAATACTTTTGATAAGAATTTCATGAAATTTATAATCTCCTCAATTTTTCTAGACCGTCTACCTACTCTAATTTCCTACATAAACAACTAAAACTATCTATAGCTCTACATCTCCAATCTAAAAAGCTGACAAACCCAGTTTGTCTCTCAACCACACCTCATGGCAACAGGCTTTTGTTCAGTTTATTATATAGACACGGACATGTCGCCAGCCATTTCCACGAAATAAAAAAAAAAATAAAATGTACATTATTGTGACTACATAATTTGAATGTAGCGCAATTTGTAATGGTCGGACTTTAGTGCAGAAGCAATTACTCCCAGTTGAAGGGAGGGCAGGAGGAGGAGGAGCACTATTTGCAGCCTGGACTGACACAGTTCGCCAGATCCTTGGGGATAGGCTTGGCTTGTTTCGAACACGACATAATAATTTACTCCTGCGGCAACTTTAAGGGATCTCCCGCGCTGAAGTCACTTGCCGCGGCAAGGTCTCTTCTCTCTTTGTTCTCCAGCTCCAACTCCTGCCCCAACTCCTGCTCCAACTCGCACTCCCCTTCCTTTCCCTTCCTGTCTGTCATGCTCCAATCATAAAAGCCCATAAACGTTACGCGTTTTTAATGGCAACATATGAGCGGGGCAGTGCTGAAGTCGGAAGGAAGTCGCGGTTGTTGGCCAACTTTATCTATTAGGCAGCGCTGGCCTCAACCCCCAAAGATGTGGTCGCAGCCAGACGCGGTAATGGCCAAATAATGGCAGGGTGACCGGAGTTGAGACTTCCTTTGGTGGGGTCTTCCAAGGCACACAGAAAAATTTCAGGATTGATTTTAGATATTTAAATAAATAAATAATACAAAAATAAAGAAGGTTTAGATTTGAATTCGTAATAGAAATATGGGTTAAAAGGATATTAAAATATTTTCTGGGATACGATTACCTTTTTTATTTGTTTATTATATTTTCAAGTAAAAAAACCGTCAAAAATTTGTTTTAAAATTTACTTAAACACAATGTCCCCAAGAATTTTATCTAAAAAAAATAAAAAGGTGCCTTTTCTGCTGTCAAAATTATTTTCTTCGAGTGCAACTGCCTTGGTTGCGTGTCAAGGGGGCGTTCATCATGGACGCATTCAATAAGCCCGCACCCATTGAGCGACCAGACAGCCGGCAGACGAATGTCTGGGCAGGGTCTGCCCAGTATTCCCTTTCCCGTTAAACCTCAACCTCTAGAATCCCCTCGAATATCACTCGAAAATCCCACAAAACTCACCTCTTGGAAGTAGGGCTGATCCAGGTAGAAATCGAATCGGGAATCGCTCTCCTGCAACTTGGGTCCGTTGTCATTCCGATCGAGTAATTTGATATCGAAGCTCCGCGTGAATTTCCTCTGTTCCCGCGCGGATAGCTTCACCGTGCAGGTGATCCCCACCAGCAGCTGCCCTGCCCTGGCATTCAACCCGTTCAGTTCGTCATGATCCAGGGGCGTCCTAGTGTACAGACGATTCTGTTTGAGGACAAAGTGTGAGCTGCCGGCGGTCAGGGTATAATCCAGGGAGACATGCGGACACAGGTACTTGGCGGCTCGGGAGTTTAGGGCACCTATAAGCACCGGCTCAAAGGAATCCCTTCGGCGGTACTGACCCTGCGACTCGGCCACACTGTACTCGGCACGGCTCCAGAAGCAAATGTGCTCCAGCTCAGAGCAGTAATCCTCCAGGGATTGCGGCACCACCTCCAGTGTGAGGTGCGATATGGGCAGCAGTTCGTGATCCGGCTGATCCCGAGGAAAGGCGGTCACCACATACTGGGTGCTCACATTCAGGGGCTTGTAATCAGTTCGCATATATATCTCTCCCGACGAGCTATTGATCCGGAGCAAAGCATTATCCTCGAGACTGTAGATGTAGTCACTGGCCAACCGGTTGCTGGCCATTCGCCGCACTTGGAACTGGGCCAGCGGGATCTTGGAGAAGATGCTCTCCGATTCCTCGTTGATGGGCAGATTGAATTTCACTGACGTGCTGGGAAAGTAAACATCGACGGCGGCTGCTGTGGGAAAATGAGAGGAAAATTTGAGAAAATCAGAGGGTTGGAAAAATCCAGTTAATGTCCCGATGGCGTCATGTCATGGGTGAAGTGGGTGAAGTGTTTGGGTTAGTGGTGAAGCTGCCACAAGTGGTTGCCACAATTGACCCACTCAGTGAAAGAGAAGGCGGTTTTTCGATTCCATTTGCGGATTAATACTCGTTTCTTGGACCAAGAAGGCAGTGGTTTGACATTTATTGGTTGAAAACTTTTAGATTTAATAGTAAAAATTTTAAGAATTATAATTTAATCAGGAAATTTTATTTCTGGTAAAATTTTGATTGCTAGGTGTAGTTACTGGTTGAATATTAAAATATTTATTTGTGAAGCCAAGGGAACTTCTAGAGATATAGTAGAATAATATCTTTAACGTTTAAAATAAATAAGAAAATATACATATTTATAATGTAAAGAAAATATAAAATAAGATTAATAGGTTAATAAATACAGAGATCTGCTTATATTTTATGTATAAGAAAATATACATATTTATAATGTAAAGAAAATATAAAATAAGATTATTAGATTAATGAAAACAGAGATCTGTTTGTACTTTATTTTATAAACCACTTTTCATAGTAAAAAACAAGAAACTGCTTCAAACTGCAGGAATTTTATTAAAGAATTCCAAAAATTCTACAAATTCTCCAGACTTGAATTTTTATCCCAACCACAATGTCAACCCCCAAATTAAATATATATTCATTCCCAAGGGTTGGTATATCTTTTTGGGGTTTGTTTGCCCACCATCATCATCAGCATCAATGGAGCTGTGGCGACACACGCTCGACAGTCGTCATCAAATCCAATCAAACGATTTAGTTTAATAAGTCCGAGTTGACCTTAATAGGGACACAAAGAGGTGGCCCCAAACAACCCCCCCATCAAACTGGGCGTATGCGTAATTCGATAAGATATTCCCATCCTAATGACACACGATTGTGCTGTGTGGGTCGGTCGTGTGTTTGCATACGAGTCAGAGTCCAAAACAAGCGATAAATAAATATAATACAGATATTAGTTATTAGCATATGGGTTATCAAAATGACGCCTGTTCCCGCCTCTGTCCTTTTCCATATAGTATATGTATTACCTCCGTTGTTACCATCTGAACATTGGAGTGTCGGCGTCATCAAGTTGCGTATTGATTTTGTGATAGCGATAAGGTTGGGTTTTCTTTTTTTTTTTGTTGGTTGTTTGGCGGAAAAAATACAACCGCGAGCATAATTGGTTACAAATTTTCGCCCCTTGTCGCCCAATTTTATGCCACACGATATGGAGCAAACCATATATGTGCGAGGTAACACACGAACCCTTGTAATGTTATGGTGTCAATAGTTTGGGGTGGGGGAGTGGGAGAAGTTATGGCCTTAATAGGTTGAATAAATAGAAATTAAACGCATTGAACTTCAACTGATTTATGTCGAGGGGGTAGTTAATATATAGATCAAATTATGTTGGAAAGGGAGTTGTATGTCATTATTCTTATCGAGGTTATTAACTGTTTGAGTAGAGGTATAGACAGTTGGGGGTTTCATATTAAATATTAACTGAAAGATTTGAAAATAAATTTTTTAACTTTTAAAAAATATACATAGAAAGTTTATTGATTGAATCTAATAAAGGGAATGTTTACTTAGGAAGAAGCTAGGCTGTTTTTTGGAAAATCTTCTGGTTATAATAATCTCATTTTTCTTTATAAATATTCTTTAAAAAAAGAACTCTTACTCCTGAGTCAGGGAGTCCTGACATATTCTTATGCTATAATTTTTCGTTCCTGCCTCGTTCTTCTCCTCTTTAAATCTTCCCTTAATTTCTGTTTACAAATCTTTTTTAATTCCTCCCCATAATTTAAAACAAAGTGTGATAAGTGTGCACCAGAATCGTTTTCTTGGTGCCATTTTTGCCCTTCATACTATATACTTTAAGTGAAGAACTTGGTACTTAATCAGGGGCCAACGTTTCCACCATAAACAGGACTGGCGCCATCATTTGCTGGGAATCAGCTAAGGATGAGTGCTGGCATAATCCTGTTAGGGATTCGAGTTGCTCCACACATTCCTCCTCCTCCGCTTCCTCCTCTGTCACACGCATATTTTACTAAGAACGCTGACAGCATTAATATATATATTTTTGTGTGGGTGGCGAGGTCCCTTGAGGGGCGCCAAAAAACACGCATTTAAAATGTCATTATAAATGCGCGCGTGTTTGTCCGCCTGCCTGATCTACATATTTTATCAGCATTTTTCGCATGCCTGAGCGTCAGCAATTGTAATGAACACATTTTATTATTTATAATGTGTACTATAAGCCCAAAGGCCATATCAAGAAGGAGTAACCAGGAAATTTCCCAAGCCCACAACACTCTTTTATTTTTGTGTGCTGGAGGGTGGAGTGTGCTGTGTTTGGTTACCTCTCGAAAGCTTGGCCATAATTATGACAGGCATTTAGTGTGGTTGGCTGGCGGTGGGTCGGAGCTATCCAATTAGCGGCTTTTTATTCATTTATTCCAACTGTTTACATTTCCCTCTATGCCGGGTGTGAGGTGTGAGGCTTGATTTGGTGGGGAGCAATCACTTTATTTTAGTGGAGTTCCCCCATACTTGGGTTTAAGTTGAGTTGAGAATTGAGTGTCTGAATTATGTAAGGATATATGTATATATTTCTTGTATTTACTTGGATTTAATGTAGAAATTTAGATGAAATATAGTTTCTAAAATGAAGTTTATCAGATTAAAGGTAAACATTTGTAAATCTACCATTTTAAGATATTTCAAGCAATAAACTGTTTTTAAAACCATTTAAAATATGCTTTAAATATTTTAAAATATTTAACAAAGTTCAAAAATCTTATTCTTCTATTAAAAATTAATTTAAATTTAAGCTAAAAACATGTTCAAATTGTCAAAACCTTCCTATCTTTTTCTATTTTATCCTCTTCCACCGATTTGTTTCAATCAGTTCTCGATTTGAGCTCAACTTGACCTCCATAATCCCAAGTGTCTTTCTGTCTTAAAAACCCATAAAAAATCAGGCAGATTAGCAGGGGTTCAACGGGTGTTGAAAAACCCCCAAACCACCCTCAAAACCGCTGATCAACAGTCAACAACCGTAAAAGGGACGAACAGCAACGAAAAAAAAAACAGCGTAAACAGGGAAGGACTAAGACTATAACGTTATCTATTAGGCAGACAATTAAAAAGCCAGCGAATGGCGCATTAAAAACTCAAAGCGATGAAGTTGGTAAAACATGGCCTTAAAAATGAGGGAGGAACAGAATAAAACCGGGATAGACTATCCCTGAGGGTGACTAAACTCCAAGTGAGTTGATGCAGTTCAACAAAAATTAAAGGGAAATTAATAAAGTATTTTTAAAATTAAACTTCTTAATTATTTAAGATTTTCCTAACTTATTTGGTGGGTTAATAAAGCTTTAAATTATTTAATGTTGTTTAAATTTGTTCAGAATAAGGAGAACTAAACCTTTGTTTAATGGATTAATAAAGTTAACCTTAACATCCAACTCAAGGCAGATAATAATTTTCAAATATTTCAGCCAACTTTAAATACTTAATGAAATAGTTCGTTTATTCCTAACCTTGAACCAAATTGTTTTCTCAAAATTTTAGTTAATTAACCACTTTTTTTCTCTGTGCCGAAGAAGCGCTAATGACAAGCGTCACTGTCAACAATTGATGGGCGGCGACTCGGTCTCTGGCATGGCCATTAGTTGGGCCCGTGTACCTGAACTTGGTGGCCATTGGCCGGGGCAGGTGAGGCAAGGCACGGTAACTGAGACTCGAAACTCAAACTCGGCGAATCGGGGCGCGGCCTCTGGATGAAATGTCAACTAGTTTCGCATAAACTAATTAATCTCCTCCAATTAATTGACTTGCCATCGAATTAGGTCGACAGTTTGCCGGTTTACACTTTGGGGTTTAATGTCCTTGCTGGGATGACTCATTTTTTCCCTCTTTCCTAATTTCGTGTTTTTCAGCATCCGGACTGACATTATATATTTGTCTACTGCTGCGTAATGAAAACTTTTTCTTTGTCAGGGTTTCTCTTTTTGTGCTAGGTTTTCCCTGCTCATTGTTCTTTTCATTACTCATACGTCGTGTGGGCCAGACTAGTTTTTTTCTATTTTCCTTGGCACCGGCACTGCAATTGTGTCCGTCGTGCTGTTGCACTTTTTCTCCAGGAAACATTGGTCTTGGTTATTGCCAGGATTTGTATTATTAAATAAGCATATCTCCCTGTTCCTTGCCACTTTCACTCAACGATCCAAGTGCGCAGACAAAGTGTCGTGAATGTTTTCTCCATTTCCTGTCCATGAAATATTTTTCCTTTGTGCCAAAGCCAAAGTAAATTGAATTCAGAGCCAGTAACAGCACAAAACAAAAAGGTTCAAATGCTCTTTTTATGAATGAGAAATATGAGAAAACTATATATTTAAATGAAGAAAGTTTTTAAAGAACACAAGGTTTATAATAGCGTTGTCAGAAAATATCTATGTATTCATTATGTATAAATATTTGAAGAGAAAGTACACATAAATTTACATTGGAACCCTAAAAAATATTTTAAATAATCCTCCGAATTTATTTATTGCTGATTAAAAGAGAAACTATAAGAAGTTTCTCAGAAATTCCATGCAACATTTTCTTAGGGTACAAGCAACAATTTGTTGTTATCGATTCAAATGTAATTTTCATTTAAGCTATAGTTTTTTTTCCTTCGTCCAATACCAGCACAAAGAAGTGCACAGTCACAGCAAAAAAAGAAGATTGAGAAATGGACAAAAGGAAGGAAATTGCGAAATAATCGCAGACTAGAAGTCACCAAGGCGAAGTTCAAAGAGTTTGTCATGGCGTCTCTTAGGATGAGTGACGCTCCCATTCAAGCTGCTAGGACCGACCACCAACTAGAAATTAGTGACATTTGGTGACATAAGTGACACTCGCTGCGCCGGTGATGGATGGCAGATTCAACTAATTGCGGTTGTCAGTGAGTTTTCAAAACATTTCACGAGTCCAATGCATTTGTCAAAGTCAGGGGCCTCTTAAAATTTATGCTAATTAATGCTAATTAATAGGGATTATAATTAGTCAAAGGGGCTCTTAAAAGGAATGTGACTTTAATGCTAAAAAAGCATAAATTTTAGAATATTTCGGTTACATTTTGAATTTCAGTCTTATTGGGATGATTATTAGGTCTAACACAGACTGAATAGTAAAGTAAGAATGCAATTTCTAGCGATATTGGCAATAATATTGATTGATTGGCATTTTGCAACACTGCTTTGATTTGTGCACCCATACAAAATGTATCGATATCTATTATCTATTACCGATCATTCTTTTCGCAAACGATCTAAGCTTGAACCGAACGAGTGGCGTCCTTTGGCATTAATTTACTAAATAATTGCAAAAAGTGCCTTCTGTGGATCTAAAAACTAACCGTAACAATGTCTAACGAAGAAGCCAACATGGTAAATGTCAAGGAGAATCCTGAAGATCCGGAACTTAGCTTTAACGACGACTTGTTTGTACAATACTTGGAAAAGAATCTGGCCATAGTGGTAAGTTATAGGTATAGTATCCCCGGAAAATGGCCTTGTTACCTGCTCCTCCATATTGCCGCTGCAGCTCGCCGATACTGAGCAGAAGACAGCGGAGCTGGAGAGGCTCCAGAAGCTGAAGATGCAACTGTCGGACCATTCGTACGATTGCCTTTCGACCGCCAAAAAGGAGCCTTTCCCCGAGGGCATGAATCTGCTGCCACGCCTCAATCAGGTGAGCTCGAAGGCCGAGGAACTAGTGGGACAGCTCACAAGACTGATCGAAGCCAAGGCTAACTTGGACAAGGCCTACAACAAACACTGCAATGAGGCCAAGAGTGTCACAGAGGAGCACTTGAAGAGTCGCTACGATCAGTACACCAGAATGGTATGCAGGGAGCACCCTTATCATATCTTCAGTGTCTGAAGCTTTAAATTTACTTAAATATTTGCAGTCCAAGGAAGAACTAGAAAAAATTACCGCGGAACTGGAGGAGGCTCTGAAGGAGACACTGGCCAAGACGACTGCCAAAAAGGCAGAGCTGGCCACCAAGAAAAATGAGTACCAGGCCGAACACTCGGCCATAATGCAGGAAATTGAAAAGTTAACTCTGGTCGAGCAGGATGCTGTGTAAGGCTAATGTATCTTAATATTTTTTCAATTCTTTGAACGTTTTTTATTTTACTTCAAAACAGAGAACGGCTCGAACAGTTGAGACTGGAGGATGCTCTAAGCAAGTCTTCCGATAAGTAACCTATTTAAGGCGCTCCTCTATATAAATAACAACAATTTCCTACTAAAGGTTTTCTATTCGGGTATAACAAACACAAAGCTCAAACTAGTTTTTAAGTTTCCATTGAAATATTTTTAAAAATTTTATCCTTTTTAGTTTAAGTATATATGTTTACTGAAAGGGAAGAAGTTAATGTGAAAGGAAGAGATTATCAAGTACTCAAAGCCAGATATCAATTCACAATTGAAAGAACTATAAACAACCTATAACAATGTGAAAATGTTTAAAAATTTTTATTCATTTTATCCTGAAGAAAAAAAATAATTTTATGAACATAACGTTGTGTTATTTCGTTGAACGCAATCAACAAATACGTATTTTACCAATTACCTTTAACTATGTTTACCGCACACAAATCAAGATTATGTTAAAGTACTAAATAAAGTGTAAGCTTTAAAATATGAAAATCATTGTATTAAAAAAGGAAAACTATATTTTTGAAATAATTGTGCAGAAATTATTTTCACCTAAAGCAATCGATTAAGTTTTAGTATTATTTATTTTTAAATATTTCCATGCAATTTAATTTAATCCAGGAAGGGTCTTATTATTCTCATCTCAAGACTTGTTTACTCCACCAGGAAGCAAAAAACCCATAAAGAGAAATCTGTATAAGTAAAATGTAGATTGCAGTCTCCTCCAAGCTGAAGGAGCTGAATGGGATTGCATTATAAACCCGATTTCTGCAGCTGAATCATGCTACTATTTCTGGGATCTGGTAAATAGTAAAAAAAGGAACAATTCTGGGCGTGACAAATAAAGACAGACAGTGGCAGAGACGGAGACAGATCTCATAACTGCGAATGGCTTTTCGTTTTGCCATTACTATATGCACATTTTTGTATATATTTTGTTATGCAAAGTACCCTACAAGACGATGGCGCGAACCAACAACCTTGGCTGTCTAGTGATAAATGTGTCAAGCTCGCTCATAAATCTTACCATGTGTGCGGGAAATATTAAATATTTTATGAAATACTTTGCAAAAGTTTTGTGGCACCTAAAGTGATTTAAGATTGGCCATAAAATTTGAGACATTTCAATAGGAAATGGTGTGCAAATTGGATGGGAATTTAAGGAGTTTAAAATACTTAAAGTTTCCTTTGAAATATAAAGTTTATATTGACCTAAATAGCTTAAGAACATTTATATTTACTTATTATTTTAACTATCAATTAAGTCATTAAGATAGTTGACTTTAAACACAGCTTACTCAGCACCTATATTTATAGCATTTACCATATTTTCCATAAAGATTTTTATGTTCAGATTAACTGAGCAAAGTTATGGTCTTTTGTAAGCCAACTGAAAGCCTGCCATTAAACAAAACACTTTAATTGAAGCCATGAAACAGCCGGCGGCTGCTGCTGAGTGAGAAAAAGACACTGCGAGCGAACTTAGAATGCAATCATAAAATAAAATACAAATAAAGCCAACGGAGGCACACACCTATTGACTTAATTGATTGCACATAAATTCATGAATTTCAAGCGGCGACAACGACAGCTGCTGGCCGGCATATTTCAACACCTTTGACCCGTCGTTTGACTGATACTGGTCACCGGGTGAAGGAAGGCGCGTTGCATTCAACTTGACAGGAACAAAGTGCTCCTCCGAGTGTCAGCTGTGCGGGAATAGCAGGGAGCACAGGCAGCAAGTCATCCCCCGAAAAAAATTTGATATGTCTTTTGCAGAGTGATGAAATAATTTTTTGGGTGTGTGTCGGACCCAGCACGTCATACACTGAGGGTTAAAAGAGGGTCTAAGGATTTATTTTTATATAAGGTATTAGGAATTGCGTTAATTAATTATAAGTAATAGTTTAAGAAGCTTTGTTATTTCCTCTTTAATTAAAATGAGACTTGGTCCTTATACTCAGACTTATTTCTTGTTAAAGAGTCTATTTTATGAGTATATTTAAAGAAGTTCTGTAATACTTAAAAAATGTCCTTCAGAACTTTTCAATTTGTGTAGGGTTATTATAGTGATTTAACAAATATCCCCCTGATTTTTTCTCAGTACATTATCTACATAGACTTTTATGGAGCGCCTCTGGGGTACTGTCGGTAGTCCAGTCCATCACCGTCATTCTGTCAGTCCGTCATTCAGTTGCTGGGCCCACGAAACATATCGCTTACCAGCAAGCTTGTCGGGCCGTCAGTTCACACCTGTGTCTGATGAAACCTTGTGGGCCTTCATAGAACTCAGATGGCTTATAATTATAATTAAAACCGAAGCTAAGCTAAGCTAAGTGATGCAGTGCAGCGTGGAGCACATAAAAGAGCACCGAACTAACAATAAAAAAGGGGTCATTAAAGGGGTTTCCCACTTTATTACTCCATATCTTCGGTTGCATTCCCACGAGGGGACTGTTTGAGTTCAAGTTATCTTCGGGATTTGTGCACCGCCACTCGATGCAAATTAGTGTAATTGCCTTTTATGAGCTCTTTATTTGCCTAAGAACCAGGTGAAACGCTTAGGGGAAGCCAACTCAACACTGATAAATCTATAAAGTGAAAGTGGCTTAAATTAGCCAGACAAATAAATTTATAACACGTTTCAGTTAGCAGTTAGTTTTTCGGTATAAATTTAATATAAATTGTTTAAAAAAATTCAGGTACCTATTTTGCCAGAATATTTTCTAAGTATTTTGCCAAAGGTTAAAATTGCACTTAAATAATTTTAAGAAGCACGTACTTTTTGGCACATTTTTACTATTTAATGACATTGTAAAACTTTAGAGGATTTTAAGTGTTTTTTGCTTATAAAAGACGTTTATTGTTGACTTTCGGAGTTTAAGAAATTTATTTACTGGATTAAATTCACATCAAAAAGTAGGGAATATATATTAAGCAACAAAATATTAAGAAATACTGTTAATGTAATACTTGTTGTATTAAACAACCCCTGACTTCTTTATATAAGATGTAAATAATAATTTTTTAAAATTATTAGAAAACGAAAACGTTTATCAATCAATAAGAGAGTTTAATGCATTTAATGCAAATCCTGCGGTAACCATATAATGCGATTTAAAAAATATATAAAATGTTTACTGTATTTATGGAAATTATACACTGCCTTACAAGACTCTGAAAAATTAACAACAAAAATTCTCATTGCTTAAGCAGCACAAATTCAATTGCCAAATTGCCTTGTGATCTTACACAATTCTACACAAATTACTCAATCCACTCTGTGTGTGTGCGTGTTATATTTTTTTCGGAATTATTATTACCTCATTTTAATTTTTGTTTTCTTTTTTTATTATTTTTTGGTATTTGTTATCTCACTCACCCGCACAGTTGTGTTTTTGTTGAAGCTGCATGACAATTGTGAAAAGAGTCACAACAATAACGGTAATTGATAGCGCCATCTTAGATCAGCTGTTACAAATACTGTTATTCGTTGGTGTTGTTGTTGTAAAAAGTCTGTTGGTGTCTTTTTGCCGCTTCTCTTCCTTCTCACTCACTCGTGTAATTGTTAATTATGGTGTTGGGGCTGTAGCTTCTTGCGATGTTGTTGTTGTCTCACCACGCACATTACATATTTGCACATTTTTAACGCTCTTTTTATGGTCTTTTGTTACTTCTTAATGGTTTCTGTGTGTTTTTCTTTTATTTTGTTTGCTTTTGTTTTATTTTTTGTTGTGGAGTGCTTGTCTTCTTTTTTATTTTCCAATGATGTTGGCAATTAGCCACGTTCGGTTCGTGAACTTAATTACTTTTGATCACAAATTGATAAGAGCAGCATTTATCAATTAATGTGCGAAATGTGCCAAAGCAGAGCAGGAAATATGAAAAAAATTAAAGAACAATATGTTACACTGGGAAAATAATTATTAATGGGCTTAAATACTGCAAACTTGGAAGTTTAGATTCTATTTTATGTTAATTATACAACTAAACTACTTAACTAACTAAATTTAAAGCTTTAAATAAGAAAATCAACATTTTTAAGCAGTAATATATTTCAATAAAAACTTAAATTTATAATATTTTTAAAAGGAGTTTTTTGAATATTACATCTATCTATTTTATTAAAATACAAATGTTAATGTTTAGATACTATTCTAAAATTGAATAGCTATAATTTACTTTTATTTCTTAGACATTATTTCTCCCAGTTTCAAAAAAACAAACAACTATTTAACTTTATTTGTTGTTTTGGGAGAGCTCCTCTGTTATTAATAAAACTAATTATTATTGATAGCGGCGCCCACACTTCCATTCGTCATTTAACAAATATAATTTATCAGTCTTTTAGTGCCGCACAAAAAAATCTCAAGAGCCGAGGCGGCGTCTACGAATTCTGATTATTGCAATTCAAAATGAGCTTCGATTTTGATTTCCTTTTTTTGGGATTACAATATTATTGATATTGTTATTAAATGGTTTTTCGGTTTGCTATTTTTGGCCAGCGCCAGGTGAGGGGCTTATTGTATTTGCTATTGACTTTGTTGTGGATTCTTTTCCGCACACTTTTCGGTTCCATGGGGCTTCTAAGCCCTCGGGCTTGGTATATTTTTATTTTCATTTATTGTTATTAATCGCATTTTTTTGCCAATTCATTTTATGTCGAATCGCTGTTGCGTTGGCTCAATTGGTTTTTAAATGGAATAATTTAATTAAATTATTTGGGCAAGTAATTTTTTGGCTGTCTGAGAGATTACTTCATTTTGTGTTTGTGTTTCTCTTTCAGAAGAAGTCGATTGGTTTTCTTAAGAAGCTGGGTTTTAAGTTGGGAAATTAAATGGGAAAATATGAGGAAAAGGTAGGAAAATGTTTAAAGTCCTGAGGCTTATTTCAAGTAGCTCTATAGAATTTGGCTTTACTTTAATGATAAGTTTAAAAGTATAAACAAATATTTGTATGTTCATCGAAATTAAAAAATTATGTAAATGAGTTCATTAGGTTGATTTTCATTTTTTTATAAGCAAAAAAATCAGAACTATATATATTTTGTAATATTCAAAAACCCTATGACTTCTTTTCGATCATTTTAGTTGTTTAATTTATTTAAAATTATTTCCAACTCTCTGAACAATTTCCTAAAAGTTTTCTTATAAATGGCATGGAAAGTAAACACTAATATTAAAATTCAGCGAATGCTCTTTAATTATACCCAAAAACTCTCAGCTCCTTCTTATGTTATTTGTTTACTTTAAGTAAACATTTAAATATTTGTAAATATATAAAAAAATAGAAGAAAAAAAGAATAGAAAATGCTCTAGCCAAAAACTAACAAATTCTATGCGAGTACCAAGGCAAACACACTCGATGAGGAGGACGTGCCATGAAAAGAGCAGCCACAAAGTGGAAGTACGTCTACCCTACACTTCTTCGCAGAGTACTCCACTCCACATGGCACTCCACTTGGTATGTGGTGTGCGGTGTGTGTTGTGTGTAGTTTGCAGTGTGTGTGGTATCCAGCGGTGCACGGCAGGTGTGATAAAAAGAACCCGAAAGAGACAATTGCGGCGTGAATTACTCGCTGGCCCAGGGCACGGAATGGCAATGGAAGATAGCACGCATAATTCAAACGAGCCCCAAAGTCAAACAACGTGATAAGCAATTCACATACACTGTGCGCAAATATTTAAGCTAATTAAGGGGGTAATTTAGGCGTATTTTAGATAAGGGGTTTGAAAAAAAAAGGATTTTGGAATTGGAAAAGAAGATAAATACATTAAATTAGACATTGTTCGATAATATCGATATTTTAAAATTAAAGTTGTTAATTTTATATATCTAAATTTCGATTTAAAATTGTTTATAATATTTTTGATATGATTTTGAAAGTGGAACACGATAAATACATCGTTCTTTAATATTCGATTTCCCCTTAGATTCCTTTAGTGAGCTGGATTAAAATGAAACTGTCTGACCCTATAATTTTAAAAATAAAAAAAATGATATCAAAAATAATCAGATTTAGGAAAGTATTTTTAAAAAATAAATATCTTCAACAAAAACCATAATCTTTCTTCTTTCACATTTTCTATTTCAATAAATTCCCCAAAAAAGTATCTGTATCTTCTGTCCTAATGTTCCTCTACTTTCCCTACTTACTTTTCAAATATTTTTCCAAGTGCTGCCAGCGACCGATAGACCGACTGACGGACTGACTGACTGACTGACAGTCTGCCTGTCCAAGTGTCCGCTGTCTACTTTCCGTCCCCAGCCAGTCACAGTCTCCGGGTTTGACTTTCGAGTCTGAGCTCTTCAGCACCTGAGCACTTTAAAGTTCAAATCTTTTGACACACTGGGAGCTCAGTCGGCGGATGCTAATGACACACGACTGACACAAAGAGGCTTTGCAGCGCAACACACAGACCGCACTACACTTTGCTATATAAACTATACACGAACATACTATTTATATTCACTGTACGGTGGTGGGAAGCCGAAAGCGCCAAACTGGTTGCCAATTCGAGGGAGTTTGAAAGGCATTCGCTGGGAAGGCCTCCGCTGACTGTGCCTTCCAATTAAAGGTTGCGTCGCGACCCAGGCGATCCCGTCGCGCTTTTAAGGTGCGTCGTCTGCCGGCCTGTTGTCTCTGCTGTGCTCCTGCGCCAAAAATGGCAATTGCCATATGAAACTTATAGTATTTCTTTATGCCTAACGACCAACGTCGAACCGACGACCGCAAGAGTCAAAGTACGACTGCGGAGGTTCTTCAGTGTCAGTGACTGCCCCCCAATGGGTTTCGCTGCACTGCGATAAAAAGGGGTTTTATATTTGAAAGTATTTGGAGTAATTTCGTTGAGGTTCCTTAATTACTTATTTTAAGTTTTTGAAGGAAAATAATTTATTATTATTCCCATTTTAATTTTAACTTAAAATATACCTTAAAGCCTGTGTAAATTTGCCCATCAAAAGTACTGCTCATAATTTTTTATTTAAAATAATTTCAAATCTCTTTTTGGGTTGGTGATATTTAAATGACATATAATGGAAAATTAAAAAATTGGGTAAAATATATAATCAAAATAATTGAATAAAATGACATATATTTTAGAGAAACAGAAGTTAAATATTTATGAATTATTGACATATATTTTTAACAGACTAATAGAAGTTTAATATTTATTAATTATATTTACCTCATTTTACTCTTGTTAAAATTAAATACATATTTAATAAATATTGCCACATATTTATTGTTTTCATTTAGCTTATTTCTTTGTCACAATTTTTGTTAATATTCTGATTAATCTTTTATTAAATGAAGTTCCGTGTGAGAAGAAAATAAGCAAATATTTCCCAATTCCGAGTTCAAGGTATATTGGCAATTAAAAAGGGTCAGTGACTGCCCCCCAATGTTTTCTCAATGCACTGTGGCAATAAGCTTAAGAACAACATCATATATTTCATTAAAAAAAAGTACCAAAGAAGTCTAGACAAATTTTATATAAGTTTACTTTTAAATTTGCCGTACTATTATATTTTTCATCGTAAAAATATTATTCTGCAGTATCTAAAATACAATTTCGTTTAAATTAATCAAATGTAAGCCCTGAACTTTGACTGAAATAAAGAATATACATTAATTTCAAATTACTAAAAAGACTTGCAACAAATATGTTATCTAATGTTCTATTTTTTTATACTTTCATTAAAAATAAAATAATATTATAATAATAACAATTCTATAAAATCAAAATCATCATCTATTTAATCAAAGATTTAAAGTTAGAGTTGCTTTTAGCTTCCATTTTATTTTAAACCGAAATATGTTCCAAAATCAGCAAATATCTTACACTTTCCTCTCAGTGTTTGAGCCCGAGTCTGTGTGTTTCTTTTTCATTCTCAGTCATTGGCGAATTGGAAAAGAATGCGAGTGTAGCATCAATAATTTCGGCCTGCGCGCTTAGAGTTCTTGTTTGGTTTCCACGAAAAAGGGTTCAGGAATGCCAGAATTTCAGGCGAAACTGTAAAGGTGGCGTATGCGTGATGTTACCACTGAGCCAGAACAAACAAAAGACAATAAAAAACCACCACAAACAAGCTCTAATTGATCTTATTGTTCGAGTTCTTAGACCTGAAGTACATGTATAACAATTTGTAATATGTATATGTTCGATCGTTATTTGTCATTTGCATAGGTTTCCAATTAATCTCCTGTCATCTAGGTAATTAAAAAGAAATATTTTTTTAATTACAATTACATATTAAAAGCGATAAATATCTACATTTTAATCAGTAAGTTTCCACCTGTGACAGACTCATAAAGCCGTCAACTTTGGCATTTTCTATTAATTGATGAATGTTGTTGGGGTTTTTAGTTGGCTTAAATAGTTGTCTAGGTGAGAGATTAAATTATAAATAGTATATATATTAAATAATTAATTAATTATATTAAATATATGAAGAGGATTAAGCTATTCTTATGTCTTCTTATTTAATTAACTTTAATTTATTTTCCATTTAAATTATTGTTGGGAAAACATTTACAAACTAAATTATATAATTAGATTCATAACTCATTGCAAATATAGATTACTTATAGGAATATGCACTCTTATTTAAATTTCTCTGTAATTTAATAATGAAATACAGATAACTACCTCTTTCGATAACTTCCCATATTCATTTATTATAATACATTATTTAAAATATTTTTTTGCACTTTACAATTCTGTACCATTGGTTATTTTTCTCTCCAATAAACTGCAATTATTTGTAGTCACAAATTGTCGAGTTGTCTAATCCGAGCGAAACACGCACAGTGCCAAATCTCAATTATATCCCCGCTGCCGATCTACACGATTCTCGTATTGAGTTGTCAGTGCCACCAGACGTGAGGATATTGCCTGCATTTGGAATATCCCAATCTGGAAAATCTGGCCATAGTTCGCACAAATAAATTGCAGCCTTTGCAACATGCAACTCGAAAAACACAACGTAAACACGATCTTGATTTTCCGAGCGCAATTTATGGTTGTCTTGCAGCTGCGGCTCTAAAGATTTTTCGCAGACTCCTTAATTGTCGTATGGTCGCGGCTCCGCGAACGACAGCCGTGACTATTTATGGGACAGTTTAACTAGGCAATTAATTAGCCACCTTTTGCGTTTTTTTTTTGGTAACTTTTCCGCGGAAACACACACCGGGACTGGGACTGTGGGAAATCGCTGAGCCACCGAGAGAGACCAACCGAACCGCTTCGCACGCGTTCCGTTCGAAAAATGAAACCGAAACCGGGAGCCGGCGACTCCAAAACCACAGAAAGCCACGAATTCGTACTGAAACTTCTCCGAATGTCGATGTGGCACTGCCGTACATGTTGCTGCTGGCTGTCACACGAACACGCTTCGTGGATTTCCACAGTGACGACGATGAGGAGACACCCCCCTTGGCTGAATTTTCCATTTCCCGCTGCACCTCTTCGGGTTGTTGTCATACCCACAGAGTTAAGGTTCATATATATGGGCAAAATAATAGGAATGTGTCTTGAAATTAAAGAAAAATTTTGGTTATAACTTAGCTTAGCTTTTTTTAATAGAGTTTTTAAGGTATATATTACCAACTTAAGATTTATCTTGGACAGAATATAGATAAATAATTGTGGAATTATTTTTTACACATTTTAAAAGAATAATTTAATACATACACTTAGATTCTACTAATTTAATACAATAATTAAAAAAAAAAAAATTGCATATAATTAGAGCTTAAAGGTTTATATTAAATTGACATTATATATCATTTAAGGATCTTTACAATTTTTCTCACTGCTATTATTATGACTACAACTGTGTGACAAGCATATGAATATGAGATATATATGATCTCTTGATGGATTTATCTTTTCTAATTCTGATGTTTGGGGTTAGCATTACCTTTAGATTAGGAAACATGATATCTTGTCAAGCACAGCTTCTGGCAATGCGTTTCATTCAATATTTACTTGGAATTTCGAAAGGGTTTGTGGTGGCACTTATCTCTGGAAAATTGTGAGAAAATTTTAGATATCGAGCAAATATAAAGGGTTAGTTTACATGAAGTCAAGAAAAATTAAGGGGTAACAAACTAATGAAGATTTTCAGGTTATATTAAATCAAGATCACATTTAACTAAGAATTAAGTCTCAGAGCAGAAAATACTTTGGCTTTGTTTTGGGTTTTTCTATTTTATTTGAATTTTTATGGTTTGGAAGGAGGGGTTGGATGGATTTCTGGTTAATTTTGACTTTAAATGTGAGCTTAAACTTGAAAGGGTCCTTAACAACTTTAGTACTTGTAACGTTCGGTCATAAATATGAACTGAATTGTCTCCAGAGACGAATGGCTAACTACGAACGCTGGAACCTACTGAATAGGCAGCCATTCGTGCCTGGCCGACATGTGGCTGGGCTTAACTATATGTTTTCCAAATTTGCGTTTAACAGTTGCAGGCGGGGCACACCGGCTTGCCGCCATCGAGAGCAAAGGTCTGTCCGGTTATCGGACTTTCGCACTTGTTGCACCGGAAGCAGTCGCGGTGCCACTTTGAGTTCATGGCGACGACGGCATGGTCAGTGATCGGCTTGTCACACTTGGCACACCGGGCGGCGAAGAGTTCCTCGTAGTCATGCCGGCAATAGACCTTGCCGTCGCGCTCATAGAAGGGCAGGCTGGCCAGCGGTTTCCGGCAGGCGCCATCGCAACGGAAGCAGTTCTCGTGCCAGGACTCGCCCATGGCCGAGACGGTCCTCTCGAGGATGGGCTGCTTGCAGCCGGCGCAGGTGTGGGTGTAGCGCTCCTGGAAGCACTTGGTGCACACCGGCTCGCCGTCCTGGATGTTGAAGGTGGCATCGTCGATCTGATTATCGCAGTGCCGGCAGCGAAAGTGCTCCGGATGGAAGGTCTTGCCCAGGGCGGTGATCATGCGCTTGGTGATGACCTCCTTGCACTTGTGACAAACAATTTCCTCAGACATCTTGGCTATGGGTTTGGGTACAGGTTTAAGGATCTGTATGTGACGGGATTCAAGAGGCTTGCAGTCCAAGGATAGGTTGCAGACTCACCGGTGTATCGTCTCTATCTCTCTCTGCTTTACTTGCAATGTGCAACGAACAAAAAAAACAAAATTAATTGAACAACAAAAAGATGTAAAGACGGCTGAGAATGACCGGTTGTGTAAAAACCTATCTATATATTTTTTGTTGTTATTGTGGATAATTTTGAGTATTTTTTTCTTTTGATTTTAAATACAGAAAACGAAACGAATGAGAAACGTATGAATTTAGCAAGACTCGAAAACTAAATGAAGTATCGCTGCCGGACGCTGAGTATGCTGAGTATGACATTAAGGGAAAATAAAGGAACTGCCTACTGCGACTTGTAAAAAAGTTGATTAGCAATTCAAAGGACTACTTGGTTTTTTTTTTTTTCAAAAAGGAAGCTCTTTGGGTTTTAGTAAAACTTGTCTTAAGAAATCCTCTATTTCAGTTAATTTCTTTGCCATATTTTGGTGGTGGTTCTTCTTTTCTTTGATAATTTATAGCCACTTTTTCTTTGGAAATTCAAAGCTCCCGAATTAGTCACACCAAGAAAAACCATTAGGAAATTGAACAGAGGAAATCTTGTGCCCACTCTAAGGGTGCCTTTCCTCAGACAAACTCTGAATGGTTGCCATTCCTGCAAGGCGTTAGCTAAAAATGTTTTGCAATTAATAAATTGTTTTCTCTACGTATTTATTAAAAAATGTAATTAAAGCAAAAATTCTTAGAAGCTTCCGCTACACATGCGTGGAAAGTGGCAGGAAAGGGCCAAGCAAGAAGGGTGGCTTGACTCCTTCAAAGGACTCACCCACACGACTTGGGAAAAAAATGTTGCACTAAAGAAAACTAAGTGGTTACAAGGAGGGTTTAAAAATATTATTTTAGGGCTTTTAAAGATTTTATAAAGATTTATTTAGCGAGGGGTAGAAGACAGCTGAAATGTATGTATAGTTGTAAGAATTTATTATATATTTAAAAAATAAGAAGCATAACGCCATAATATGTGTTATCCCCTTAAAATGTTATAGTATTTTTTTAAATTTTGCTGAAAACATAATGATTGATATATTTTTGTATTATTTAAATATTTATTTATTTATACAAGCTTAAGTTTGTAAGCGTAAGGTCCTGAGCTTCATTGCTAAAAAAAAAATTTCTTGTAGATTTACTAACAGGCGTTACTCATCTTATTTTGTATATTTATATTATAAATATTTTATATTTAATTATATATTTATTTTCGGGAAACTCCTAGTTCTTTCTTGCTAAAATTTAATAACATTTTTTCCACTGTATGTGCCACTTCTATTGTTCCCGTCTTGATGGCCATTTTGGTGGAACGCAGCATTGTTTGTGGTGGCCACGCAGTGGGTGGCGTTACATAGTGGGTGAGGTTGTGGCGGGTGGTTGGACATCTAGAAATGGGAATGGGATTGGGGAGTGGGTGGCTCGATGAGGACATGTCACAATTCAGTATGCGCTTTGATGCGCTGCAAGGAATTTGGAATTGCAGCCCCTTTCGGGAGCCATTTCCACATGGAGGAAGCGGAGGAGAGCTGGGAACCAGAAGAGCTGGGAACCAGAAGAGTTGGGAACCAGAAGAGCTGGGTACCCGGAGAGCTGGAGACCCGGACCCGGCCTTGTTGTGTAACTTGAAAGGGAATTTGTGTCAGGCGTCTGTCTGCGTATGCCAAGTGCGTGCCCAGCTCATAACCGCATCCTTAGCCAGCACTCCCATTCCGCTAACCAGGTTGTTCCGCTCGTAATTATTTTATTAAATGCCGCATAAGTAAGCCCCACAAATATGCGATAATTGCATTTGGTTTTCGCACTTTTTAATTGCTCAAAGTGGGTGCAACCTTGTTTTTTTTTGGCTTACTGGGACAAGTTCAAAGGGTGGCTCCTTGGGGTCACATAAAATGCACCCATCAAACTTCAAACTTCTCCTCAGTAATTGCGAACCCTCTCGTTGCATGACCCACAATAATTTATTTGGCTCTCTGGACTGCACTGGGACTGCTGTCCTGTTTCTCGTGTGTGTTCCCTTTTTTTTTGTGCGTAAATTTAATTAGTTGCTAGATAAGATTGGGCCAAGAGGGAAGGGGGGCAAAGGGTGGCCAAAAAAAAAGGGGTAACAGTTTATCACAAGTTGTGGCAGAGTTAGACAAATTGTCAGAGGAGATTTAGTGGCTATAATGTGACACACATTTGCACAGATAAACCCGAGGGGGATTATGGGGAAATATCGGGTATTTTGGCTTGTAAATTACAATAGGAATTGGGTTAAATGAGTGTTTGCTGGTTTGGTATTACGTTTTGTTAAATATACTTATACTTTTTAGGGTAGAATGTTATGTAAGACTACACTCTTTTAAAAAAATTGGTTTCTAAAATCGAAAAACCTGGTTTAACTAAACAAATTAAAGCCTTGTTTACCAATTGTCGGTGAAACCAGAGCAGGATCAAAAACCAAAGAAGTCCAGGCCAGAAACAGGAGCAACATAAAGCAGAAAAAGGATGCTGCAAACGGTAGTCGCAATCAATTACGCGACATTTTAATTATGCAGCAAGGTTTACGATGCCTGGGGAATACCAGCCGACGAGTCCTGTAACCAGATGCAGCAGCAGGACACATTGCCGGGCGCATTGAACTTTGATTTGGGCCAGAACAGGACCTGCAGTCAGTTGGTCAATTAACAACAAACAAGATACGATTCATGTCAGAATATTTATGTTGTGTGAGAACCATTTGAATGGGCATAAAAACAGACTAGCAGATAAATACAAAAGTATGTACAAATTAGAACGAGGACAACGACTAGATTAGCTGGGGCTTAGGAACTATCAAGGGGGGAACTGAGTGTGCATCTTAGTCGATGACAATGACCTCCGGCTGAGCGTTGTTGTGCTCCCGCTGCTGCTGCTGCTGCTCCTCCTCCTCGTCGTCCAAGAGCGGCATCGATAGCATCGGATATTGCCAGACCTTTTGCTTGTCCTTTTTGCTGGGCTTCTTGGAGGAGATCAGTGTGCGGCGTTTCAAACGCTTCAGTTTCTTTTTCTCACGCCTCTTCATCTTCTCCTGGGCCACCTCCACTATGGTGCCCCTCAGCGTCAGGCGATAGTTCTTCAGATTGCAAAGTTCCTGGGCCAGGAGATCATCATTATCGTTATTATCCCGGGCGGGCATACAGTTCTCCACATCCTCCAAGCGCTCCAATTCATCGTCGTCGTCTGTTAGCTCAAAATCGGTCCAGGACGTGGACTTTGTCTCTCTGTGTAGCTTGAGCAGCTCCTCGGTGAGCATGAGCTTCGAGGTGGCCCACTTCATCATTTGGTGCTTCTTGCAGCCCATTTGCTGGCGATAGGTGTACAGGTGGAATGTCAAGTTTGAGGCCATCGTTGGCTGTGGCTTTGGTTTCTGTTCCGAGCTTTTGGCCACTGGTTTTTCCGTCTCCTTGAGAGGGGAATTTGTTGACGTTGCGACAGCAGTGACTCGTGCCTCCGCACAGGACACCTTGCGATCCATGACATTACCCATGTTGTAGCCGATCTTGTGGTTCGATTGCCTCTGACAGCTGCAATCCTTCATCACTCAAACTTATATGCCACGAAAGGGGACAAACGGAGGTAGTGTCTCTGTTACTCTGCCTCTGCAGACTGTTCCTTACCTGGCGAGGAGCTTTACCTGAAGGATAATTTGGGCAGCTCAAGCGTCGCACTTTTATGGCCAGAAACACCTGGTGGGGATTAAGGAGAAGTTGACACAATTATCCGCTTGCCTGCAAAATATTGCAAATCCTTTTTAGGGATTCTTATAGACTCACCCAACAAATTGGTTATTACCTGCTTAAGCTTGAGACCTGGCTTTGACTTTGCCTTCAGTCTTTAAACTGTTTTTGGAATTGCTTATTGTTTGTTAGTTTTATTAGTTTAGTATTTTTATTAACTTTTCCCAACAAAACAACTAAGAAAGTATTAGAATATCTTTAGCTTGAAGTCAAGATTAATTAATGGGGAAAGATAATTTTGTACAAGCGGTTTAAATACAGTCTTCACAATCTGATTAATTAGAATTCAAAGGCTGCTGTGATTTGACATGTTTGCGTCAAGGAATCTTGAGTATTCCCTATATTAATATTAATGGTAAAAAAAATTAATATTTTTTCAGGCAGCAGTCATTGGCAACCATTTATATACCATTAGGAAAACCCTAAAAAAGGACTTTAAATCAATATTTCTATATTATCTATTTTTTTGTGGTAAAAAATTGTTTAAAAATTGCATAACTAAGCCAAAAATGCAAATTAATTTAAAGACGGAAAGCATTCTTATGCTAGTTTTTGTTAGGCAAACAAATCAGCGTATAAAATTTAACACAACATTTTTTTGTCAATTTTTGACAATTTTTGACGATGCTGGATCGATTCGGCTGTTGATGCTGATCAAGAATATATATGATTTATAGGGTCGGAAATGTCTCCTTCAGTGTGTTTTAAGATTTTGACTAAAATAAAACTGCAAGGATTTTATACCCAGTTCCACCCATGGCTTTGTTTTGATCTGTTCAAAAATGGCAGAAGTTTAATTTTTACATTAAATAAAAAAAGGAAACATCAGCAATAAATGTACATAGGTATTTAATGGTCGTAAAATTAAACTGTCGAGGCATTGTGAATAAATTTTATGTTTTTCTGGACAAATCTTATATTTTTATAGTTGAAAAAATATTATTTGTGCAATATTAGAACAAGTGCTTGGAAGTTTTAACTCCAACTCAGAAAATGTCCCGAATTCTGTGGGCATTAAATTTTGTAATATTTTTATGAATATTTCAAACATGCTCTCAACTTATTTTAAACATATACGACCCTCACTTACCAATAGTTCAGACTCAAGTTATATGCAAGACCAGATCTTTAACTCTGCTCAAATTCTTTGAAACACCAATTGTTCAGTTTACCTGACTCCTAAAGAAAAAAATCCTGCAAATTGGCGGACAATACTAAGATCACATAATATATCTTCGAAAACATCTGTCGCTTTTCAGGTAAAACTTAAAACCCAATCGTATCTATAAGAATTTCCAAGCTCTCATGTCAGGTAAAACTTGAGCCTTACTTGGCCATCTTGAAAAATCCCTAAGCTATCCAAGAAAACCCTAAGGAAACCGACCTGCAGGCTCATGCAGGCTAGTTTCTCCCCAACATTTTTCCTACCTGCCATCGCATATAAGCCTCCCGAATCAACCGCAACCTTATCACTCAACGCCCAACAGTCATGGACCAAGCTGCTAATTCCGAGAAGCTGCTCATGTTCCGCACTCCCAACGAGGAGGCACAGCACAACCAGATCTTCATCTTCAACTCGCCGATTGACTACAAGGACCAGCAGCTGATTGTCTACCAGAAGCCGGGCATGCTGATCGGAGGAGAGCCAGGACCTGGACCGAGATTCGGCTACTGTGTGGTATACAAGCGGGATCACTACGTGATCAACAATCCCCCCAACTTCCAGAGTCCCACGAAGCGGAGCTTTCTCAACGAGTGCATCCGGCAGCTGTATTTGATGAACGGCATGTGTCACAAGATGTACTGGTGCAGCACCAGCGCCATGGCCCTGAGCACACCCACCGAGGTGTGGCATCAGGTCAACAGCTGCCTGCAGCCAGAGCGACTGAGCGCCAAGACGGAGAGCCTGAAGCGCGTCAAGCGACAGCTGTTCCGCGAGGAACGCGGAGATCGTAAGAACCCGAGACCCCTGAAGGGTAAGGTGTGGGGCACCCAGGTCTTCTACTTCAAGTCGATGCGTGAGAAGCTGGGCCGGCGACATGTGCGACGAGGTTACCTCAAGATTGCCCGGCAAACGGCACTGCAGGCGATGATCTGTGAGAATCTGCAACGCGAGATGATCTGCACGCCGGCGGTCTGCCGGACCGTGATCAGCGCAGCCGAGGGCATTTTCAATGTGAATGCCGGCGTCATCGGTGACATCTGCAGCTACCACGACAATGCGGCGCGCCACCAGCCCGCCGTGGAGGGTCGCCTTACGGCTGGAGAGGTACGTCTAAGGAACAACCAGGCCTGTCGGCTGACACAGCGGGCCAAGCGACTGGAGGCCATGTTCATACACGAGCAGGTCCGCAGGGCTGTCCAAAACCATCAGCTCATCCTGGAGGAGTCTGTGCGTTCGATCTACTATGCCAAGGAGCTCTTCCGGCTAATCGAGGATCACGAGGAGTTCGTCTACACGGACAACAAGATCCTGGGCAAGAGTTAAAGGTGTCGTCCTTACACTAGGCCTAGCCATGGATCTTGTACTGCCATTTACCATATAGTTGTTTCAAACAGAATATATTTAAAATAAAATATAAAAATATAAATATAAAATTAAATAATTAAAAATATACAATTAAGGAGATCAATTTTGATTTTATAATCAAAATAATTATTAAGAAAACGCTTGACTATAAATAAATATATTTTTCTTAAAAACCCCAAACGAATTATTTATTGATAAACATTTAAGTAAATGTACATTTTAAAACTTTGAAAATTAATTACCTAACAATTGATCATTATTTAAGTCACATTTTCCCCTTCGATTTTATTTCCATATTTTTCCAAATACCTGTTTCTTTATTTCCCTTGAAACCACCATTAAAAGGTTGCCTTTAACATATTTGCTACAAAATGAGTAAATGTAATACAATTTATATATTTAAAAACATGTGTTACAAAAATATTTTAATTACAGTATAAAAAATGAACATTTTCACAAATTCGTTGCTTGTACGATTTGGAATACTATACAGAAGTAGAAAATATATATTTAAATACATTTTTTTATATATTTAAATATATATGTATGAACAGTGTAAAATATGTAAGATGCTAGTTCGAAGGCAGATCCTTGGTTATATCGACCACTTGAGGCTACGTGGGTTGTTGCTGTTCTATCAGTTTGGAGTGAACGTCCATTAGGCTCTGAAAATATGTTATACTTTTTAGATTAGATTAAGAATTTAATAAATAGATAAATACTTATGAAAGAACAAACTATCAGGATTCTTTAAAGATAAAGTGTCTTAAGAGAAGATTAGCAAATTAACTTAGCAAATAAGTTCTTCATAATCTTTTTATATGTGTATTAAATAAATACCTCGTAAAGATATAGAATCTTAAAAGTAAACAATATATGAAATATAGGATCTTCAAGTCTTATGTGTGGATTACCCGTAACTATTTACTGGTAATCTTAAGCCGATCTTATGCATTAAAATAAAGAATAAAAATGCCTTATAAGATACTTTGAAGGATTTTATAGTAATTTTTGTATTTCCTAAGCTAGTTTTAATTTATTTTAAAATTTTACAGATAAGGTAAATTCATAAACAAATAAATTCAGCTTTATTTTATTGTCTCTTAAAAATATATTAATCTTAATTTTTTCCTTAAGGCTTGGTATACATTTTTGTAAGATCCATTTCAGGGGCCAGAGGCAGTCTCTTCTTTCAAAATCCTATTTCAATTTTTGATTGTTTCGATGTCAGGAGCAGTCTTATATTTATTCATTTATTTTCCATCCTTATTAATACCATTTAATACAATTTGTAAAACGTGTTTGGCACTTCAGAAATCTAAATAAATCAAAAGATACCTTACTCAAAAATCAGTTTATGTAGCCCTCCTGCTGGGCGCCTTCGTCTAGATCCCTGAGGATGCCCTGTGAATGTGCGGGAGTGGCCAGTCAGCCAGTCAATATAATAATATAGATATACATATGTATATAATCTCGATTAACCATGAACCTGTAACCCTGTAAGCCAGTATATTACATGCAAGTCCTTAAACCTAATCAACAACCGTATAAGTAAAAGCACTTAGATTAAATTTATGCAGAACTACACTATTGTGCCTGGGGGGTTATCAGACCAACACCTTGGAAGGCAAACTACTCAAGCACCATCATTACTGCCCAGATTTCTCTACAAAAACGAGCCAATCGAGGGCGGGCATACCTTGAAGTACTTCACCGTCTTCACTCTCAGCTCCAGGGTGGCATCCTCATCGCAGATCATCAGAGTATTTGCATGCTGCTGGAAGGCACTCACTGTCCACATATGGTTCACACCCTCCTCAATGGCCTTGTACAGGGCGAACGCCTTGTGGGCTCCGGTGATGAGAATCATCACTTCCTTGGAATCCATCACGGTTCCCACGCCCACAGTCAACGCCTGCTTGGGCACCTTGCTCATATCGTTGTCAAAGAAACGGGCATTGGCCTCTAGTGTATCCTGCGCCAAGGTCTTAACGCGGGTCCTGGAGACCAATGAGGATCCGGGCTCGTTGAAGGCAATATGTCCGTCGGGTCCAATGCCGCCGATGAAGAGCTCCACGCCTCCTGCCTCCCGGATTTGATCCTCGAACTTATTGCACTCGGCCACCAAATCAGTGGCATTGCCATCCAAAATGTGTACATTTTTGGGATCAATGTCGATGTGCTTGAAGAAGTTATGCCACATGAAGTAGTGATAGCTCTCGTGGTGATATCTGGGGAGGCCTATGGGGATATATTAGAATATATTAATAGCTTATCGATCTATAAGGTTATAGTATATGAGTTACAGGTAAAGGTATTGGAATGCTTTGTTTAAAATCTGCATTTCTAGATATTCTTTATCAAATTTAAGAATTTAATTCCGAAATATGTTAAATATCAACTTTACCAGCTTCAAAAATCGTTAATTTTGAGTTCTCCTTGATTTTAAAATTTTTATCGGGGTAAATCTCTGGAACTCACCCACATATTCATCCATGTTGAAGGTTTTTACATATTCAAATGAGACCTTGCCCTGTTTGTGGAACTCAATGAGCTCTTTGTACATTCCCAGCGGAGTGGATCCCGTGGGCAGGCCCAAAACAAAGTATCTGAAACATAGTTAAGTCTGTTATAATTTTATTCATAAAATGTAAAACTAAAATACATACTTATCGGCACTTGGCTTGAAGTCATTAATCCGTTTCATCACATATTTGGCGGCCCATTTGCCCACCGAATCGCTCGTCTCCAATATCACCAACCTCATGTTTTAGCTAAAAGAATTACCAATTAATTAATTAGAATTATTTTCCGAGTTAATTTAAAATTAAAGGAGAGTTAACTTTAGTACAAAATTATATTTTCATCGAAAGTATTTAAATTTATGTTTAATAGCCTTTAAAATTTCAAATTAGTTTAAAAAAAATGTGCAAAAACAAAATTTCTTTGATTGTTTACAAAATGTTATTTATTAGATTATCAGTAAATACTATTTATAAGTTATGTGATTACGTTACAAAAATAAACACGTACCAAGGGAACCACAAACAAGTAATAAAGATAATGCCTTTAGTATGTCAAGCTTAGCATATGACATCGATTTAAATATTATTATTATAATAAATATTAACCAATCATTTTCCACGCACTCTTCTCTTTGTTTTCAGTGTACTTATATCCGAAATACCTATACAGAAGCTGAAAAACAACACTACCAGCTGTTTGCTATTTTCGAACTGGAAAACAAAGACCACCTTATCGCCATAGAATATTAAGTCGGCCAGCGTGAGGAAACACTGTTCCAAGATTTAGATTAGATTTTGATATTTGGCTGGGATAAGATATATTCTAGAAGCACACTGCTCATTCAACATTTTTGGATTCTGTTTATTATTCTGTACTCGAACGATAAGCCACTCGTCTTACTCCCCAATTATTAACAATTAACCCATTTATGGCGTTGTCCCCAACGAAAAACACTCTCGTTCTCACTTGGCAACGCGATTTGCACTTGAATTGACGGCAAAAATTTGTTACTCACCTTCAACAGCTGCTTATTTATTGTTATTATTAATATGCGCTAATATTATTTGCAAGTGTCGGCAGTGGTTTTTTCGCTCTGAGCTCCAAACTGAAACTGTTCAATTGTTCAATTCGACTGGCAATTTATGCGTCAGCTCAAGTTTTGAGTAGCCTACGAATTCGCTCTCTGGCAGCTGATAAAGAACTCTTTTTCGAACGCTCAAAATGCAGTGGGAATCGCAGCGACAACCTTGAGATACTTTTCGTTATCACTCTCGGGTCGGGGTTTTGCGGTCAGTGAACTATGGATCTGACATCGGAAAATGGAAAACATAAATAAATATAGCTTATTTAAATATAACACTAGCAAATTCTAGCAAAATTGCATTCGTGACATCAACGACTTATGAAATAAGAACAATATAGATATTATTTGAACTATGTATGGTTTTTTGTATAAAAATATAAATATACCACTGAGTTTGAGTGCTTTTTAAGGCTAGAGTTGCAACCTCACTTGGAAGCACTCAAAAGTGAAAAGCCGGTTATGGCTCTCAGTAGGCTGGAAATAAAATCGACTAGTCGATTAATTTAATTATCGATATAAATTTGTAGAATCGAAAAAGACTTTTTGGATTTATTTATTTATTCTATTTTATATATATTACAAATACATTATATTATCGCTAATTGAATAAATGTATAAGTATAAAAAATATGTATTTCTTATTATTTAAAATTTATTATTTAAACCGAATATCCATAGACAAAATTTAAAATAAAAACTATAACATGAACAATTTTTAATGAATGTAAATAATTTCCGATTTGGACCTACTCAAAACAGTTCACTCTGATATCGATTAATCACTCAAAGAAATGGAACTTCGAGCAGTTCCATCGGCGAGTGCACACACACACACACACACATACACATTTCGAATTGGATTTAAATCTAAAAATAACTCAAGGCGGCAAAGGAAAAGTCAAAAGAAACGACGAAAAGAAAAGGGACGAAAGTGAAATGAATACCCTGGAATGCCTTAAATATTAAGGGTATATCGGACAAATAATTGGGTATTTTAGGGTAATATTAAAAGAAGTGGTACTTGTATTTCCAGTATCAAAATAAAATTTAAGAAAACAACTCTTTATTTTTATTAAACATGGAGTTTTGTATTTTTTATTATTATCAAATAGCAATTACATACTTAAAAAGTAGTTTCGATTTGTTTACAATCGTCTCTTGTGTACAAAATAGTCCGTGTGGGCGCTTGATTTGTTTCTGGCCGGCGTAAAACGCGACCACGCCCACTCATAAAAATGCGACGGATCGCTGAGCGTTGTTGTTAGTTATTGTTGTACATACTTTATGTTGTTGTTATTGTTGCTGTTGTAATGTTTGTAGAATGGCTGCAGGAAGCCCGAAACCGGTTTAAGCCGGGAGAAAGCGGTCGGGGTGTAACCCTATGGCCAAAGCTAAAAAATATATATTGCTGGCTTCTTGTCATTATGTTCTATATATAAAAATGTGTATAATGTATATTGTATTTTATGCTGATTGTACAAAAAATACTTAAATAAATAAGTGTTTTGTCTGTAGGCGCTTTTGTCTCTGCTGCTGCTGCTGTTGTTGTTGCTTGTTGCTTGTTTGTTTGCTGGATCTTGTGTCTTCCTGTGTTGTTGGTTGGCTTTCGTTGTTCATGAAGTCATTGCCGGATTATTGCTTACAAAACTAATTTCTTATAGAAAGGCGTGTAGTGCGCAAGTCCATCGAAAATATTGTTTCTTATTGCAATATTTTCAAAGTTCTTAACGTCACAAAAAATACATCCAAGTGAAAGAACAGATGGGCAAGTTGTAAGTTCTATCTGGCATAAAAATGTGTGTGTCTAAGCATAGAAATGTTGGTATCTAATCATAGACGTGTGGATATCTCTATGCCTTATAAAAATTACAAAAGCTTGCCTAATGAGATAAACATAAAACGTTGAAAGGAATAGTGTCAGAGAGTTATAAACAACAAGTTATTTGGAAAGGATTTAAAGTTGACGAAACGGAAATTATCGCTTAGCTGCTTGCGCAGATCTACACAAATATTGTTTTTTGATTAAATTACTGGCGCGCGGCCACAAAAAATAACTTAGCTGATTACTACATATCTCTGCATATTTGTGGTGGTGTGTTTCTTTTGTTTTTCCTTCTTCTTTTTCTTTAGGTTTTGTTTTTGTCTGGTTCAGAAAATTACATAATGGCGCACTTTTCGCCGGTCTGCCCTGTCGGATCGCCCTGCTGGTGATAGAGCTGCTCGTTGCCATCCACGGCACTGATGCTGCGCCGGCGACTCAGACGGGAGGAGGAAGTGTGCGTGGACACCAACCTCTTGATGCGATCCAGATTAGCCACAGCCTCGCCATCGGCATTCAGCAGGATTGTCCTAGTGTTGTCTGCCGACATCCACTTCTGGGACTTCATCACAATGCTCGCCGGTGGTTCATGCGAGGCCTTTGTGTCGGCCGACCACACGGTCACCACGCCATTCGATTCGATTTTCACAGAGCGATGGAACTTGTAGGTGGTCGATGGACCGCCCTCGTCGAGAATACGCTGCAACTGCCAGCCGCCGATGGCCACCTCTTCGGCTCCCTTGTTGTAGAGCTTCACGAACTTGCCCTCGGGATCGATCTCCTTGATCTCCACGTTGCCCTTGGCACTGGCCGAGACGTAAAAGTCGGAAATGCTGTGATCCTCGGTCTCATCAACGCGCTTGCGCTTCACGGCACCGGCGGGAGTGCGGCGCGACGGCGTGGCACGGGTGCTGCCGCGTAGTGACTGGCTGAAAGACTGCACGGTGGCAGTGTTTGCCGGAGTAATATTGAGGCGCGCCTCTTCGCCGACCAGCAGCTTGTCGTAGGCCGCGATTTCCAAATCCAGAGAGACCTTGAGAGAAAAGTTATTAATAGTATATTGAAATATTGAAACCCCTTGAATCCAAAACTCACCTTGATGTCCATGAGGTCCTGGTACTCTTGCAGTTGCAGCGCCATCTCGTCGCGCAGACGAATGAGCTCCTTCTCGAGCAGGGCCACTTCCTGGCCATGGCGCTCGCGATCGTTGTCAAGCTGCTGCTCCAATTCGCGGATGCGGGCATTGAGCATGGCGTTGGTCTGCTCCAAGTCGTTGATCTTGGCATTGAGACCATCAATGCGGACACGGGTGCTGCGGAGCTCCTCAATGGACTTGTGTGTAGTGTTGTTGGTACGGGCAGCGGCCTCCTGCATGCGACGGATCTTGTCCTCATACAGGGACTCAATGTCATCACGGTTGATGCGCATCTGTTCCTCGTACTGGGCGCGCAGCTCCTGCAGCGACTGCTTCAGCTTGGCATCATACTCGGAGCTAAGGCGTCCATCGATCTCGCTGTACTCGGTCTGGCGAATGCGACGCGACTCGTTGATCTCCTGCGTGTGGATCTGGTCCTTGAAGGACAGCTCCTCGCGCAGGCTCTGGATTGTGTTCTCCAGATCGACGCGGGACAGCGTCTCCTGCTCCAGGTTCTTGCGTGTGTCCTCAAATTGTTTGCGCAGCTTCTCCAGCTCCCGCAGCGTTTCAGTAAGATCGTCGCTGGCCTTCTTCCGATCAGCGCACGCCTGGGTGTATTTGTTGCCCAGCTCACTGGCACGCGACTCGTACATGCGGGCATTGCCTGGAGGGGTGGCAAAAAATCAATCAATTTACTTATCTGGGCATATTTTAGGGGTGGGTTGATCGGTTCCAGGGGAGAACAGATCAGGGTAGGAGGAAAATGTATTTATTTAACGTTTCAACTTTCCAAAGAAATGCAAAAAATACTTTCCAGCTGCTCAGGACTTACCCTCGGCGGTGGTGCACTCCTTCGTCTTCTTATCCAGCTTGGCCTTCAGCTCCTCGTTCTCCTCCCACAGACGCTTAATGTCGATCTCGGCGCGTGCCCGGTCCCGGGCCGTGTCGTCCAGCAGGCGACGCGTCTCCTCCAGCTCGCCCTCGTAGATATTCTTGATGTTGGTGGTCTCCCGGGTAACGGTGTCCCTGGTCGTCTGGACCTCGATGCTCAGACGGGAGTTCTCAGTCTCCAAATTGCGCACGCGGTCAATGTAGGTGGCCAGGCGGTCGTTCAAGTTCTGGAGCTCAACCTTCTCGGCGACGCGCGAGTGGCGCGTGGGGCTCAGTGGGCTGGAGGCCTGGGACGTCGACGGCGGCGCCGGCTGGTGGTGGTGCTGCTGGGGACCCGCCGATGGCGCCCGCGGGGTTGAGGTGCTGCCGGGTTGCGGCGTGGCGGTTCCAGCACGTCGGGATTTGCTCGACATTTTAACGCTTTTGTGGGGGGGCAAAGAAATCAACAAATAACACGTGAGTGGCGGTGACCTCGTTACACTGAAATATGTTATTTTTGCGCCACGAGCTGGTGCGACCCGCTTGATAAAATTCCAAACAGAAACAGAAAACGAAACTGAAATGGGAAAATGGAAACACACAAAACGCTCAAAAACAGAAGCAGCAGCGAAACGAGTTATCACACTCACACACGTACGCCGCTTTCCACTCAAGAGACTGTACTAAAGCGGACGAAAAAAAAGCGGTGGAGTGAGTGAGTTTGCGGCGTTTGTTTATGGGCGTGGGGCAAAAGGCGCGGCCGCTTTCGCCTAATACGAAGTTAATCTAACGCTTTAATCAATTACACTGGAAAGCCCGAAAATAGCTTCCTATAGAAGCCAGGAAATTGGACAATATGGCGGTTTTCATTCAATATTTGCGGCATTTTCCCGCAGCGGCAGGCAGGGGGGAATTTCGACTTTGAGTGGAATTGCTTGGCCGCTTTCCGCGGTCTAATACGGTTGTTCGTCGGTCTCTAGCACAAAACTTCAACATGTACTAGTAACAGAATTACTCACCTGTGTTTTGCAAACGAGCGAAGGATGCACAAATAGTAAACTTAAATAATTTGCTGCAAAAAACGCGGCAGACGCTGAATTGAAATTGTATTCTGGCGATAGTTAGAGATGGAACTGTCAGAATGAAAAACATCGATAGTAATATCGATTACCCCATTGGTGTTTATTTAGTGTGACCACCAACTTTGAGTGCATAAGAGTGCAGGACATTTTTGAAAACATCCATCGGTCACTCTGGGATTTTTTTGCTCTGTACGTCACGCTAGTGTACAATTTTTTTGCTGAAATCGCGATAAAAGTTGTAACTCAAAGCGACTAACGTGTGCAAAAGGTGAGTTTCGCCGCCGAGTACTTATTTCCGTTGAAGAAACAACGGTGCGAACTAGATATTTCGAATTTTTTCGAAATACATGTAACCGGTGTGGTGAAAGAAAAACAAGATGGCGGAGGGTACGCCGGCTCCGGCTCCACTTTTTTCTGCGCGCATTTTCTGTTTTACACATGTAACTGTGACTCGCATACTAACGCGTCCCCAATTCCTCTGCAGCATTTACACTTGTATTTACAGCCAGAGTCTCTAGGTAACCACACAAACAGCACAATGGCCGACAACGACGATCTTCTCGACTACGAGGACGAGGAGCAAACCGAGACCACGGCAGTGGAGACCCAGGAGGCTCCCAAGAAGGACGTTAAGGGCACCTACGTGTCCATTCACAGTTCCGGCTTCCGTGACTTCCTGCTCAAGCCGGAGATCCTCCGTGCTATTGTAGACTGCGGCTTCGAGCATCCCTCAGAGGGTGAGTACGGATGAGAATCACCGCGAGGTGATCGCAGGTACAGTCGCACAACTAACACTCTGTCATTGCAGTTCAGCACGAATGCATTCCGCAGGCCGTCTTGGGCATGGATATCCTCTGCCAGGCCAAGTCCGGTATGGGCAAGACGGCTGTCTTCGTGCTGGCTACACTCCAGCAGCTGGAGCCGTCGGACAACAACACCTGCCACGTTCTGGTCATGTGCCACACCCGTGAGCTGGCCTTCCAGATCAGCAAGGAGTATGAGCGCTTCTCCAAGTACATGCCAACAGTTAAGGTAAGTCTGGATTAGTGTGTTAAAACTATGTTAAAAATGATAAATCGATCAACTAACCCCTAATCTTCATTAAATTTATAGGTTGCCGTGTTCTTTGGTGGTCTTGCCATTCAAAAAGACGAGGAGACCCTCAAGAGTGGCACTCCGCATATTGTGGTGGGAACTCCCGGCCGTATTCTAGCCCTGATACGCAATAAAAAACTCAATCTGAAGCATTTGAAGCACTTTGTTCTGGACGAATGCGACAAGATGTTGGAGCAGCTGGGTAGGTTTCCATAGCCCCCCCTAAAATCATTTGTATATGATTTCTAATTCTCAAAATCTTAAATTCCAGATATGCGTCGTGACGTTCAAGAGATTTTCCGTAGCACACCGCATGGAAAGCAAGTGATGATGTTCTCTGCCACATTGAGCAAGGACATTCGTCCCGTTTGCAAAAAGTTCATGCAAGATGTAAATATCAACGTGTTTATAACCAAAATGCTCGTACTTCTTCACCTCGCATCCACCGCTATCACGACAATTAGTCATTATTTCCAATGTCGATTTACCGACCTCAATTTCCATGTCATAAGCCAACCACCATCTTGCAAATGGTTAATCGTGTAAACCCGAAATCGTCCAATAGTTCTGAGCGAGCTTAAACCGAATCGAAAACGCGTTAGCTCTTGACTGCCATACACCATTTTCTAAATGGTTAAACGCGTGAATGATAAACCGTAGCGAAAACATAAACTACTTCTAACCGCTGAGCCAATCAATTAAAATCAAAATGATTTAACAATCCGCTAAAATGTTCCGGTACAAAATCAGAAAATAAATCAACGAAGAGCAGAAACAACGTCGCCGACCTGGCCGAGGCAAAGCGAATCCTCATCTGTATCCGCACACTTGTCGGAGCGTTTGTCGATCCTCCTCGATCCTCAAGAGCAGTTCAGAGACAGATTCTAGTTGATGAGATGTGGTGGTAGCGTGGCCGTATGTAGAAAAATATGAACATATTGTTGTATGTGCCGAGGCGAGCCTAGTCTTAGTTAAATTCCTGTTTTCCCCCCTTTAAAATTAGCCCCCATTCTATTTCCGTTATATCTAGCCCATGGAGGTGTACGTAGATGATGAGGCCAAGCTGACGCTGCACGGACTGCAGCAGCACTATGTCAATCTGAAGGAGAATGAGAAGAACAAGAAGCTCTTCGAACTGCTCGATGTGCTTGAGTTCAATCAGGTAAGACCAATGGCTTTCAAGGCACGCGTAAGGTTACCATTATCATCCCATTTCAGGTGGTCATTTTTGTCAAGTCTGTGCAGCGCTGCACGGCCTTGGCCCAGCTGCTGACAGAACAGAACTTCCCCGCCATTGGCATCCATCGCGGCATGAACCAGGAGGAGCGTCTGAACCGCTACCAGCAGTTCAAGGATTTCCAGAAGCGCATTTTGGTGGCCACCAATCTTTTTGGCCGTGGCATGGACATTGAGCGCGTGAACATTGTCTTCAACTATGATATGCCCGAGGACTCTGACACCTACTTGCATCGCGTGGCCCGTGCTGGACGTTTTGGTACCAAGGGGCTGGCCATCACCTTTGTTTCGGACGAGAACGATGCCAAGATACTTAACGAAGTACAGGATCGATTCGATGTGAACATAAGCGAGCTGCCGGCTGAGATTGATCTGTCCACATACAGTGAGTTTCGGTTACCTTTTCGTTACGCGAATAACTTGTAATTTCCTTTATTTTTATGTACTTTTCAGTTGAGGGACGCTAGAGCACGGAGCTGCATGTTAGGAACCCGACAAGAATGCACTTCGAATAGATACAAACCACAACAAATCTTTTATAAACAAACCCTACTTTATTACTAAATAAAACAACATTCAGACAATGTGTTGACGTACAAAAGTCGATGAAGAATATTGTATGCTATTAATATGGGAATGGATTTTACAAGTAATTTATTTATATTTATTAAGCTATATATTAATTACCATTGAACATTTAGCCAAAAAAGTATCCCAATAAAGCTTAAGAAATTCCCCTAAACTAGAAACCTCTTTTAAACCTAAAAATTAATTTATTTTGCGAGTTTTTCCTGCTGATTTGGTAATCCGGAACTCCCCTCGGATAGTTTAGTGTGTCCGTTTCAGGACATGCGCAATGGCATGGAGCTTCCGGCAGCTGCATTGTGACGGATGAAGGAGATGGGGTCGTAGGGGTTGCCCCAAAAGGAGGTGGAAAAACAGGAGGCGAAAAAAACAATGTAAGAAAATGCACACGTGCGAAAATGCTGCTCAAAAAGTATGTGAAAACGCGACGTAAGGTCAAGATCCTGCTCCTGTTCGCCATCATCGGTCTGCTGGTCATCACCATCATAGTGCTAGGCTCCACTGGACGCAATGCTGCCATCGAATTGCTGCTTGACGAGCGATTCATTGCCCGTGCCTACAGGCCCGGTGGGGGGGATCAGACGCCGGAGAAGCCAGCGGTGGTGGCGGCGGCCGTTTCCCTACTCCAGCCGCAACGAGACCGCGGCGGAGTGATTGTGCCCGAGAAGTATGATGAGCAAAAGATCAAGGCGCGCATCATCCAGAGCAAGATGGATCTGATGAAGCAGCAGCAGCAGCGGGACCATGAGGCGGAACAAGCGGTACTAAAAAATTGGAAGAATCTAATTTTTATCATTTTTTATGATGATATTATCCCTCTTGTTAGGCAAGGACCATCTTGGATGTGGTTACCACAGCTGTGCACATTTTCTACACCGCCCCCGTGCCGTGGTACAAGTCCAAGAAGCCACCTCCGCCGCCAGCAGAGCATCCAAATGATGTACCCCTTACGACGCCGCGACCAGTCCGAATCCTCAACACGGCCTTCTATCCAGCTTTGGGTCTGTACAAGCCCAGTAACTCCCTGCTCTCCCAGCACTTTGAGAACATACGGAGCTGTGGCGTGGGAGTGCTCATCCTGAGCTTCACAGGCGGTAAGGCAACGGAGGCGTCGCTGATACATCAGATACTGGAACTGGCGCCGCAACACAATCTCAGTGTTACCTTCGAACTGAGCGCTGCAAGCAACCAGAGCGTGGAGTATGTGCGTCAGCAGCTGCAGGAGATCGCCTCGTATGCCAGTCTTCCCGGCTTCTACAGGGTGTGGAGTCAGTCGAGAGGTGTCTCCCTTCCGGTGCTCTACGTGAGCAATGCCTACAAACTGAGTGATAGCCTGGGCAGGCTGCTGTGCCGAACACCTTCGCTGGTAGAACCAGACGGATTGCGAAGGGTTCTGGATGCCTTCTTCATTGGACACATAAGGTAGGATATCAGGATTGTGTATTACTTAAATTTATATTTGTTTTTTCTCTCAATTAGACTCAAGAGTCATGCGGATGTCCTGCGACGGTTGTGCTTCGATGGCTTCTACAGTAAACTGCCCAGCAATGGCGCTGTCTTTGCTAGCACCTGGAAGAACTGGTCTTATCTGAAGTCATTTGCTTTATCCTATAAGATGCTGTTCGTGCCGACAGTGGGTCCAGGATTTGCGGAGAGGAACAAGTTTCCGCGGCACGGCGATATACAGCGGCATCGCAGCAATGGAAGGGTGAGCTAAGACATGTCTGTATCGCTTCTCTATGCTCAACGTAATCTTCTATCTTCGTAGTACTATGGAGTAGCTTGGCGAACAGCCATCCTGAACCATGTGGGCTTCATTAACATTGCCAGCTACAACAATTGGCCCGATGGCAGTCAAATCGAGGAGGTTATGCCCCGTGCCGGTTTTCTGGACTATAATCCTGGCTCCCGGACCAAATATCTCGATCTCACGGCCCACTGGGTGGGCAATTTTCTGAAGACGCGCCAGGAGGCGGCGGCAGCGGCTGCACCGGCATCGCCCCAGAACTGCTACGAGCTGCTGAACGGGACTATATGCTAGGCGGCGCAACTTCCAAATACGGAGGAGATAATCCTAGTTACTTTAGAGAAGCAATAGCAACAATTGCAGGCCACACACAATTACTTTCTACGGTTAACGAGAGTCTTCTGCTACACATATATACACACTACCTATATATTACATAGATACATATATATATATATATCGTTTTTTGATAGTGATATTTTATAAAAATTCCGAATAATTCGAAAAATCAAGGGAATGATTTTGATAATCATCATAACGTCGGGATTTATTTGCCGGAAGTTCAGAAAAGTGCTGGAAAACAGCAAAAAGGTTTTTCACTTCCTGCAAAAAAACCCCCGACGGAAACGTAAAGAAAGCAATTAAAATTGATATCAATTAAATGAGTAATTCTAGAGCCAGACATACTTTTTTTATTAAATCTATAATACTACTTAGCTTTCAATTATTGTAGGACATATAGAGGAGAACAATATATCATAACTTAATGCCATGCCATATTATGTAGACACCAAAGGAAATTATCGTATGTTATAACGAATATAAACTAAACTTAAACACTTGTTGAACGATTGGTACTTGAACAAATTTTAACTTTATTACCATGAATAATATATGAATGAATAATTTATCTAAGCTTTAATAGTTTAGTGCCAAAAAAGCATCACAAGGAGTTTGTTTTATTAGCTGGGAAACATTTTCTTTATTGTAAAATAATTATAACTTAAAAGTAATCATTTTTGAATACTTTTTTCAAGGCAAAACATTAAGTAACTCAACACTGGAATCAGAAAGCTGTCAGAACGTAAAAATTTATTTGACAGACTGTCAGGCCAACACAATCAGAAAGCTGTCGGAACGTGAACTGTACAGGAATCAATTTAATTACGATGGCTCCAACTCCGAAGAGAACCCCAGCCAAAGGCAAGGGCCGCACCCAAAATACAGCTAAGGGATGCAGCTGCAAGCGATCGCAATGCATCAAAAACTACTGCGACTGCTATCAGTCCATGATGGTTTGCTCTGAGTTCTGTCGCTGCGTTGGTGAGTTAAGCAAACTTACTTAATTAAATCGGAATCCCATGATTCTCTTGCTCAGATTGCCGGAACACCGAGGAGAGAACGGCCGTCGAGCCGCGCACTCCGTCCAGGAACTCTAATGGTATTAAGAGGGATCGAGCGGCTGCCATGAATGCCAAGGCAGCGGCTGCCAAGGAGGGCTTTAATATTCCAGTGCCGTCGATTTCCAACGTTTCCATGCCGGCGGCCATGTCACCAATGAATATTATTGGCTTGGCTCCGGATACCTTCAATGCTGCCCTTGAACAGGCTGCAACCGAGCAATTCATGCCGCTAGAAGATCCGGAAACAGATGAGGTGACCACTACTCCTGACGAAGCCAACGGTCTGCAGTCTCCTGAAGAGGTGGCAAAGGTAATGGAGCCACTGGATACAGAGGTCCATGAAACCCAAAACCTCTTTACACCGAGCGTCAATAGAGCGGTGTTGAGGTGCGCCCTCATTCAGGGCTGTGAAGCTGAGGAGGCTGGACTTGAGCACTATCAGGTGGGCCGGCTTGCCATTATTGAATTTGCAAACTGCTACAAGGAGATATGCGAAAAAATATTAAATATGTAACTCGGAATATTAATTTCTGTCCATTTATTTGGAGAGTATAAAGATATTTACAAATATAAACAAGCATTCGACTTTTAGTTGAACAAAATTACAGTCTTTTCCGGGTGAGGAGGCTACCAATCGGGCGGCTGGAAGATCAGCTCCGTAACAAGCATATCGCAGCTCGTTGTCCTTTGTCGTGAACGCGTTGCCGCTGCTGGTGTGGATTTGTGCCGATCCAGCGGCATCTCATTATCACTGTCATCTTCCTCTTCAGTCTCCCTTTCGTCATCATCCTCGTCGCTGTCAGTCAAGCGTCGTCGCTTCTTTTTGGTCTCCTTTGAACCTTTTCCAGATCGATATTTCTGCCAAAAGTGTGCCGGCTGGGCAAAGTCAATGTAATGGGGAAATCTCATGGACAGAGCTCGGCAAAAATTGTGAAAAGAATGCTTTAGCTCGTTGTTCATAATGGATTTAAGGTTACGATGGGTTTCTTCTACGTAGCGAAGGCAACGTTCCAATTGCTTGAGCTTCAAGGAAAGAGGGAATTGTAGAGAGACTTTCCTTAAAGGAATTTCTTATAATAACTTACTGGTTCCTCCGATGAGTCCGTCTTTTTAGCCCTGCCCCTGCCGGGTCCTTTGGCCGTTGAAGTACTTGGTTCTGGGTCCGACTGCGCTGGCGCATTCTCCACAGGCTCATCCTCCCCAGCCTCTTCGTTGTCGCCTTCGCCTCGAGTGCTCTTCTCCTTGCCCTTGCCCTTGGTGAGAAAACAAATGCGACGCATAATAAAGAGCATATCCTGGACCACTGCCATGGCGCCGGGAGTGTTGACAAAGGCCTCGTCCTTGGTTTTCTCTGGGAAATAAATTTAAATTAATAAAGAATACAAGTAAAAATATAAACAGACGCACCTGCCAAGAGCTTCAGTTGTCCAAAGTAAAGCAAAAGTGTGTTCTCCTCCACCGATGACATGATGTGATTGTATAGCAACCGACGATTCTTCTTCATTTCCTCACCCATTAGCGGAGATTTGTAGGTGGTATCCGATCTCACGCCTCTCAAGCTCGCCAGCCCATTCAAATCAAAGGGACACTCCTTGAGGCAATGGTCAAACAACTGCTTCTGGTACAATCTCCTGTATCGAATGAAGAAGGCATCTGCTTCACGTGCCACCTCAGCACTCTCGTCCACCAGGGATGCCAACATGGATATGAGAATGGAGCCCTTTAGCTTGATATTCCCCGATAGTATGATGTCTTTGACGCATCGGAAGGTGCGCACTCGGGTCATGGCGAACTTGGAATGTAGTTTGGACAAAATGCACTGGAAGTTGCTCTCCAAAAGCGATGTGTGCTTTTTCCCCAGGTCATTCAAGACCACCAGCGTGGTGTTAATTATCTGAGGCCTGTCGTTCTTGGTTAGGATGATACGGTAAAGCTTCGATGCGCGATTGGCCAAGCGACTGTCCCGCAGACTCAGGCGTCCGGCTATCACAATCATCCAGTTGGTCATGCGCTCGTTCTCCGTATCAAATTGGGATTCACTCAGCTTGGTGCACTCTTGCAGGTACTTGAAAACGAAATCTACGATCCTATTGTCTGGGTCCATGGGCAGCATTACAATTATCTCCGTGTAGGCGCCCAACAGACACTGCAGGCGTACATGCTCGTCCTGGAAGTTTTCGGCACTAGTCTGTATGCCGGCGGTGAGATCCTCCAGCAACTTGAGTTGCCAATCTGGCGCTTCGGCATCCAGCGATGGCGCCTGGCTAACGGACAGGTGATGAATCTGATTTAACAGATTTACGGCCGTCGAGATGAGAGACAACCAAATGCTACCCGTACTAAGGGCCGACAAGAGTCGCTGAAAAAGTTGATTGAGTGCCGCTTTCGAGAAGTTTCCCAGACAGCAGATGATGAGCTGGAGAGCGAGCGACTGATTCGACTGCATGTTGTACGAGGAGAGACCGTTGAAAATGCCAATCAGGGCATCTATATTGTTGGTTATACGGCTGGACAGGAGGAGCAGCAATCCCCAGGCATCGGTGGCCATGGATGTGGACAAATGCGAGATGACAATGTTCACCAGCTTCGGTCTAAGGAATTTTGTTGGATTTTATTATGGCTTTAATTAAAATTTTAATGTTTGAAAACCTACGTGACAAAGGTCTCTCTCTCCAGCAGAATTGTGAATCGTTCCTGCAGGTAAGCTCTGGGCTGCGTCACCAGAAGAGTACTGACTATTCGCCAGGGCATAAAGTGCTTGGCTTCATTCGAATACTCCAAGGGTTGAATGTTCTTCAGGACTATTCGATGGAAGCTCTGAAGGATTGGATGATTAGACCAAGCAGGGCGGCAGATAGGAAAACACCTCTTACCTGAACGGCCAGCTTTTGCAAGCCCACATCCTCGTCGCTCATGAGGCACGCCCATATCCGGCAGTAAACGCAAATCAAAGCGAAGCAATTGGAAAAGGCTTCCAGCAGAGTTTCCACCATGTCCAGAGCAGATTTTCGCACAGAGGAAAGCCGATCTACGGCCAGCAAGGAGACTTCCTTCACGAAATTCGTATTGTAGATGATCAGGGGATTGATGAGCACCAATCTCTCGAGCAGAGCAATACCAGCGGTTCTGGCCAGACCATTGTCCGCGGCCAGAAAGCACTGATACACCATTTGTGGGATGTTCTTGACCTCCACTTCGAGTTCCTCGTGCCCCTCAAAGCTGAAGGCGTATTGTACTATCCCCGGCTTCTCGAAACGCAGCTCATGTTCCTCTGCCGATGGCTCTGTCAGTGCCTCCACATTCGCATCATCGAACTGGACAAATCGAATGCTCTCATCGAGAATTTTCGTGGTCATGGGAGAGCCCTGTTTCAGGGCCGAAACGAGCACCTGACACGCCTTCTTGCGAACCGAGAAAGTTCTGTCTTTGAGGCAGCGTATCACCTCTGTCAGAAGTGGAACTTCCCTAGGCACCTTGGACACATCGTGCCGGAAGATGCTCCACTGCACCTCGCTCTGTTGTAGCAGGATTCTTTCGATTAAATCCAAGGCACGCGTTTGAATACCTACAGAGTCGTCGGCTTTGACTGCTTCGAGGACATAATTCGTGCAGGATTTATTACACTTGGCGAAGAGAACTCGATCGTATTTGGCCGCATAGCCAATGGCAACCTTCTCGTCGGTTGCCTTCCACTGCAAGAAAATTGTATGAAAGATTGTGTGTAATTCTAGGTTGAATTCTGGTTGATCTTACCGCCTTGATGGGATTAGAGACCACACACTCGATGTAGAAATGCAGGATTTTGGTCAGGATTACGGGGTACTTCTCGATCAGCTCGATAAACCAATCTGAGATGTGTTCACCGCTCTGTATGGCCCCTCCGCGGCGTCCGGCACCGATGCTCTGGGGACTGTCTGTAAAGACGTGCATGGGAAAGGTCTGTCTCATAATCAAATGGAGGGTCTCATAGACTTCGCCATTATGCTCGTTGGCTATTTCGCCAAACAGCTCGAAGCATTTTGAATGCAAGGCAGGGGCACCTGAAAGAGGGATATATCAAAATATTGAATTATTTTTGTAATTATTAAAATAATAAAAATTTCAGCAAATTAATGGTCGCATCCTAATCCTAAACCTAAACCTAAAACTTAAATAGTTTATTGATAAATAATATATTGTAATAACTCAAATTTTGTTCATCAAATATTAAAAGCTTAAAAATACGTTACATAAAATTTAAAATAAAATCCAAGAAATACGTGTGACCAGCTCTTTAAAAACTAAGCAGACAGGGTTCTGTCTTTGGCTCAGATCTGGTCGCACTCGAACGCACGGCAAGCGAAAATAATTAAATAATTGTGTAAATCAAACTGAAACTATTGCCAATTGCAGCTAGCGCACATGTTGGGCTTTCTGAGAATTCAAGGCGCTGTGGCGTCGGCGGGATCGCTGCGCATCCTGGCCGCGAAAACCGCCAGCAATATGACAACAAACCGCTGCGAGTCCACCAAGGCGCCGGCTACGGAGCATTTTGATATAATAATTGGAGGCGGCGGACTTGTGGGAACCACTTTAGCCGCCGCCCTGGCCAAGAATGCCACTCTGGCGGACAAGCGGGTGCTGCTGCTGGAGGGAGCACCGGAATTCAAGGGATTCGATCCAGCGGGTCCCTACCAGAATCGCGTGTCCGCCATCAACAGCAACTCCATCGAGCTGTTCAAGTCGATAGATGCCTGGTCGCACATCGAGGCCGCCCGTTACAAGGCCGTCAAGCAGATGCAGGTGTGGGAGTCCAACACGGAGGCTCTGATCCAGTTCCAGCACGACAACTTTGCCAGCGATGTGGCCTGCATCATTGAGAACGATCTGATCCTGGATGCGGTCTATGCGCGCGTTAAGGAGGCCCCCAATGTGCAAATCCTAAATAAGGCGAGGATTCAAGGCGTCCGCCTGCCCAAGGACAGCAATGCCGTCTTTTCCGAGCTTCAGCTGCAGGACGGAAGGAGCTTCTCCTGCGATCTGCTCATCGGAGCGGATGGCGCCAATTCTGTGGTGCGCAAGGAGATGAATGTGGATGTTTTCGCCATGAACTACGATAGAATGGGCCTGGTGGCCACTTTGGAGCTGGGCGAAGATGCCTGCGATAATTCGGTGGCCTGGCAGAGGTTCCTACCAAACGGTCCGGTGGCCTTGCTGCCCCTAACCGACCGACTTAGCTCCCTGGTCTGGAGCACTACGAATGAGCAGGCCAAGAAGTTGCAGTCTTTGCCAGCTGATGAATTCGTAGATGCTCTCAACGAAGCCTTCTGCCGCCAGTATCCACGCGTGGAGCTGGCCGACAAGGCTGTGCAGGCCTTGAACTCCCTTTTCGGCCACAATTCCAGCCAGCACCAAGTGCAGTATCCGCCGCGAGTCAGTGGCGTACTGGACAAATCGCGTGCCACCTTTCCCCTTGGCTTCCTGCACGCCTCCTCGTACGTTTGCAGTGGAGCAGCTCTCGTGGGAGATGCCGCTCATCGAGTGCATCCTCTGGCTGGACAAGGCGTAAATCTGGGCTTCAGCGATGTCCGATATCTTGTGGAATCCCTAGCAGCTGGAGCATATGCAGGATTCAAGCTGGGCGACAAGCAGCATCTTATCAAATACGAGCGCAAGTGCCTGGCCAAGAATGTGCCCATTATGCTGGGCGTTCATGGTCTCCATACGCTCTACTCCACGCAGTTTAGTCCGGTGGTTTTGCTCAGGAGTTTGGGCCTGCAGCTGACACAGAACCTGCCGCCCGTCAAGAACATTTTCATGCGGGGAGCGATGGGTCAGTAGAAGATCGGTTTTGGAGACAATAAATGGTCGCTCATCGGGGAAATTAAAGCTTAAGTGTTTACAGTTTGCAGAGGAATAAAGAGATTTTATATCAAGGGTTTAAAACCTACTTAATGGCTATGTCAATGGCATATATACTAGCTTTTGTTCTTAAGATAATGTTGAGTATTTGGGTTCATAGATTGTGCATTGATTGGCTGGATGATTTTGAAGTAGAGAGGCAAATTCGGATAAGAATTTTGAGTATTTAAATATCAAAAATGATTGCATATAAATGCAAAACATTATAAAAATATTTTATTTAAGTTAATTTACAGGAACCATGTCTGAGTATTCTTAGCAAAATGAAATTTTTAGAATTTAAAACATGGCTGCAAAATATCTGAGCATTTTTTAAGGATTTTCCGCTCTGCTCTTTAGGAACCTTTTACAAAACTAAATTATTAAACAACATTGCACAAAACATTTACCCAGAAAACACTTAAACTTAAATCTAATTTAACATTTGATCATTTGTTTGGTGGATTTGATTTTTTTGATTTTTAAGGCACATTATGGTATTTGGCGAAATATTATCCCTAATTTGGCATGGAATTTAGAGCTCCTGATGGCTCTTGGTCAGACTTTCGCCCAGCTTCGGTTGCTGTTGATCGACGACGTCTTCCGGCTCTTCCTCATTCTGGGCGAAAACCTGCTCGCGATCGCTCTTCAGCCGAGCTTCTCCCCCAACACTCTCCGCCACATTGATTTGCTGCGAGTCTTCGGTGTCCGAAATGTAACCAGTGTCGCCGGTATAGTGAATGGGATAAAGCAGTAGAGGAGCGGCACTGAGCGCCACGAGATTCCTTTTGGGGAAGGCTTCCTTCCAGGTTTCGTTCGGATGACGATTGAACATCAACGGCAGGAACTCGTCGACGGGTATGAGTTTTTCCAGCGGCTTGGCAGCCAGCAGCTTGAGGGCACCCTCCAGGGACAGGACGTAGCCCAATGTCCAGTAGGAGTAGCCGGCATGGACGAGGCTATCGGCATCTGTGACCCACGGTTCGCTTTCCTCCTTTAAGCGCTTGCGGCCAAAGTAAATGAGATCGTACTCTCCCACGCTTCTGGCCTGGTTTACAACCCGCACGGCATTGTGCCGGAAGTACGGCTCAAAGCGTATATCATCCTCCAGGATGAGCACCTCCTTCAGTCCCTTTCGCACCATAGTTACCCAGATGCTGTAGTGGCTGAGGAAGCAGCCAATCTCGCCCATTGTCATGGCCCTATGGTGATAGGGATCCTCGTAGCCGGGCAGAAAGCCAACGCCCATCTCCTGCAGCCGTTCCTCTGTTAGTTCCTTGCCATCGACAGCCTCGAAATACTCGGCCTCGATGCCCAGCTCCTCGAAGAGCCGCTCCATCTTCTCACGTCGCTCGGGACGTCTCTTCAGGTTGATCATAAAGATGCGATCCAACGAAAGCTTTGATTTTTCCGGCCTTTGTACCAGCTCCTTGAAGTAGTCGAGTACCGGAGGCACTGCACCCAGATCGTTGACCATGATGCTTCTGATATTCACCAGCTGGTGGATATCATTATCCAAGGTATCGCCCGGCTCCAGCGGTTGCAGGATATAGCCAAAGTTGATGTCGTTGCAGATGTGCAGGGGAATGCCCGAACTGTTGGCGGATATGGCAAACACTATGATGTCATCCGCTGGTCCCTCGTACAGCGGCTCCTGTCCTCTGCTCTGTTGCATTTCCAGCAGTTTTTGCCTGTCGAATGTGAGGTTCCTTGCTCCTCTGTAGTTCATGTTCACCATAACAGCCGTGTGCACCATGGGCACTGGGAAACTGCCTACTTTCTTCGCGTGATAGATCTCCTTGTACTCATCGGTGCGCTTGTAGTAGTACTCCTCCGTCATGCCGCACCAGAAATTCGAGTACAGGCTCTCCGAGAGCAGCATGGGAGCCACAATGGGTAAGCGGAGACGGGTGAGCGTTTTCAAAGCTTCCTTGGAGGTGAGAAAGACATCGGCGTCGAGGAAAAACACAAAGTCAGCCCAAATATCGCGAGCATAACCGAATGCCTCCTCTTTCAGGGAGATCAAGTGTTTGAAACGCGATGCTGGCCATTCGTACGGTGAGCTCTCGTTGAAATAACTCTGCTCGTCCGGCTCCAGGGCGAAATTAACACCGTGATAGAGCTCACCCGTGTGCTCCAGCCACTTTTGAAGCACATCTATGCTGTCGTCGTTGCTGTGATCGCAGCGCAACCTGAGATGTGGCGGAATTTAATTTAAATCGCTGCCTGAAGTGTGTTTTAACCTTACCAAAAGGCAATCCTGTTCTTGGGGTAATTCTGCTGCTCCAGATAGCTTAGGAACATGGGCAGCGTGTGGGCCTTGTTGCGCACCAGCAGAGCTATTAGTATGGTTGGCGATTCTTGATTGTCCTCCCCTGTCTCCTCCACTGATCCCCAAATGCAAACAAAGGCGCTCGCCAGGAGCAGGCCTAAAATCACTTGTCGCCCGTTCATTGCGTCCACGTCATTTGGTTCAGTACATGGCGGGTTGAAGGGGTCAAAACGTACTATCTGGGGCAGCGGAAGCGTCCGCCCTGCTCGCTAGATGCCGGAGAATCGGCGTTATCTATAAATAAATTCGGTTCTTCTTCCAGCTCCAGATGCTGATTGCCGAGCCTCTCAAACTGCATCAGCTGTTGTGGCTTTCAAAGGTTGCGCGGCGTTGGTGTTATCGATTTATTTCGGTTTAAATGGGTCTATCGAAATATGACTTAGATTTTCATGATTTTTGTGGATTATTTTTTCTGATTCTGTTTGTTAAACTGATTTCCCTTGATTATTGATTTAAATTATCTTAAAATGTGAGAAGTATATAATGTAAGATCCCTTAAAGGCTGTACAATATACATATATAACAAAACATTTATTGCTTCGATCTTCAAAAAAGTCCATTCCTACGCTGTGGCCGCATGCGGCTTTGCGTAGCTGGGGAAGTTTAGTTGCAGGCCCTCTTTGGCCTCGAAGAAAGTGTAGGACAGGGTGATGGTGTCGCAAAACTCCAGCGCCGGATCCGCTGTGATTTCCGGATCAATGTAGAAGAATACGGGCATATCGACCTCCTCGTGCGGATTGAGCTGCTGCTCCTCGAAGCAAAAGCATTGGATCTTGTTGAAATAGGCGCCCGCCTCGAAGGGAATCACATTGTAGGTGCTTATGCCGATTACGGGCTTGTCCGTGGGATTTCGGGCCGTGTAGAAGGCCAGAGCTGTTTCTCCGGGTGCCACCTTAATCTCGTACTGTTGTGGCTTGAAGTTCCAGCGCATGGAGGATCCAATGTCGGCGTTAAAGCGAATTTTCAGCACTCGATCCTGTACCCTTTGCATGTGCTCCACCTTCTCAGCGTCATGGCCCTGGGAGGTGGTACCGCCGTAGCTATATGCCTGGCAAAAAATGCTGTACAGAGGCACGGCCGCGTAGCTTAGTCCAACGATCAGCACTCCGCCGGCTGTTATGTAGTATAGTGTGGATTTTGATCGCAGTTTCCGGGCAGCTTCCTCGGCCGAATTTGTGGATTTCATGCGCCAAAATTGTGCCGACTTTTGTACGTTGCTTTGGTGCGGGATGGAGCTCCGGAACACCTGCTTGCAAGGCCCCCGAAGGGCGAAGAGGCTGCGCAGCATGGTCAGCTATTATTTGATTTGTTTACGCGCTGACTTTTACAGATTATCATTGATTTTCAACTTGTTTGTGTAATCTCGCAATTTGGTGTGGTTCAGTGTGTACACACCAGGGTACAACAGCTGTGCGGCAATAACATACCCAAAAACTATCGAGTGCCTTTTATTATTCGATTACCGCAAAATTTTAAAATTCTTTTTCTACTTGTAAACATAACGGAGAAACCTAAAATCTCCTAAATATCTAACCAGTTTGATTAATTTAATTTATAATAAGAGAGAAGATGGTACTCACAGGAATTCTGGTAGCCATGCTTGAAGTTCATGTACAGAATCTCCATGAGGCAGCGGATGATCTTGTCGCGCGGCTTGAGATGATCCTTGAAGTGGACATAGCGAAAGACGAGTTTCAGGTCGTCGCAGATGGTCATGAAAAACATCCAGATGGTATTGGCCCTAACATTCCGGCCGGCATTCTGTTCCAGCAGCTTAAAGATCTTTAAAACCTGCTCGATCACATCCTCGTCAAAGATGCCATAGCTCTTGGCTCCCGGAATGGTTAGTGTGAGCAGATAGGTGCTCACAGCATTCAGAGCCAGCTGCAGGTTAAGGTATTCGTTGAGCTCATCCGGTGCCGCCTCCAGCACATGCTCCGGCGCAATGCCCATGCTGACCAAGGAGTAGATATACGAGAGATATGCATTCGCTGGTGAGACACCGATGATGTTTGCCCAGTTGTCGTGGGTGTTGCTGTAGCTGGCCTGGCTATCGTTCCGCATGGAGCGTATAACTCCCGCCAAATCCCGGAGTAACTGTAACTGTGCCTCCTGCTGGCTCAGATCTTGCTTGCACATTTTAAGCGCCCAGAACTTGCTTGCCCGCTGCTGCATCACATCCTCTTCAGCCTCCTCGCCATACAGCCACTCCTCCACGTCCACCCACTGCAGTTGCGGCACATAGTTCACGTTTAAATCACTAAAAATGCTTTTTAACTCGGACATGTTTACATTTTGTACATTTTCTTCCCCTCCTACCCGCTACGCAGAAGCGATAGACGTCAATCAGCTGTGGAACAATCGATAAACGATAAACGAGAAGAGCGGTTGTTTTTCAAAATTGGTACAAAATCAGGGCTGATATATTAATGCATTTACTTGGCTTATTATTATGCAATTTAGTTGTTGTTTCGTGGTTACATACGCGCACTTAGTTTCTCATTTCGCTGACAGCTAGAAATCCAGCGAGGCCGTGGCATTGGAATTGCTGCTCAGGAGGAGGCCGGCACTGCAGTTATCCGGCTTGGGCGACTCCTGCAGCTCCGGCGGCAGGTGGAACTTCTCAATGATGAACTTCTTGCGTCGCAATTTGAAGGCCAGATCCGTGGTGTCCGGCATGTGGACGGCCAGCGTGTTCAGCGCCGACATCTTGTGCAAATGGAGCAGTCCACTGTACTCCTTGAAGGCCGGGTGCGTCTCCCGCTCGGATCCGGCGAAGGACTCCAGCTCGATAGCGTAGTCCACCAGCTGACGGATTTTGGGCACTAGGCTGGCATCGTACTTGGCAATCAGATGCATGGGCATGGTGATCGAGACACACCGAGTTGCAGTTCCGCACGCTTGCCATTAGCAGGGTGAGGAACTTGATGAGGTCCTCGCCAAAGTTGTCATCGTACCAGAGGGGCGAGCCCAGCGAGGTCAGGCACACGCGGCACAGGTTCTTCTTGGTCCCGGCCACGAAGCTCTCGTCGCGGAGCAGCTGCTGGATGTCGTTCAGCAGGCCACCGTATTTCGGGTTGTGGAAGACCTGCGGCGACTCCTGCTGGCTGCCGTCCGTCTTTGTGCTGATGGTGTTGGTAGCGACGCTGCTGGTGTTGTTATTGTTAATGTTGTTGTTGTTATTGGCGCTTATGCCCTCCTCCTGGGTCGGGGCCTTCTCCTCGGTGTCGGCGCCGGTCTGCTCTCCGGCGAGGGTGGGAATGGGTGGGGCATCCTCAGTGGGCTGCTGCTCCAGTGACGGGGAGCTGCTCTTGGAGAACTCCTCGGCAATGACAATGTCCGGCTCCTTGTGGCTATCGTCCCACATGGTGGTGTTGGCATAGTACAGCATCATCGAGTCCATCTGCTCCATCAGGTTGAAGTGGTGCCCGATCTTGGCAGTAGCATGCTCGGAATTCACCAGCGGCAGATCGTTGTACCGCCAGGCAATCCGCAAACCATTTTCGCCGCCGCCGCTGTCCGCCTGCTCCTCGCGCTGCTCAACCTCCGTCTCCAGATCGGTCAGGGGCCGTGGGAGGCGTCGCAGCATCTCCGCCGGGATGTCATCGAGACTGCCCAGAAAAATCTCCTGCTTGGAGAGCACGCCCTCGGCCAGAAAGTACTTGGCCAGGACCTTGGCGTGGGTCATAAAGCGGTCCTCCTCAATCAGACAGATCGAACCCATGGGCAGACCGCCGCCAATTACGACGTCTAAATAGGGATTGCCACTGGAGGTGATCACCTGCGCCGTGTGCGGGGAAGTGCGGGTGCCGCGGATTGGCTTTTGCACGGTGCGCTTCCGAAAACTGGTCATGTTGGTCGCCGTCGATGTCGGTGTCGCTCTTATGACTCTCGGCTTGTCTCCCTTAATTGGATAACACTATTTTCTCGGCGCTTTTTCCTTCGCCGCCTCGGTGTTTTCCTTTTTTTCTGCGCTAGAACGCGTAAACTTCTATTTCCGACACACACTCGGTATCGATACCGATATCGATAACACACGCTCACAGCTGATTGCAAACGTGGGAAGACGGAAAAGCTTGTTAACTGTGCGCGCAAAGCTTACCTGTTTACAAATTAAAGCTTGTTAACATTATTTACAAATATATTTATATCTTAGAAGAAAAATAAATAAGTTGAGAACTAAAGTGCAAATGCACGTCTTTCTATATCCACTACATATTTCTTAAGAGAACGTATAAGAATAATTTATTTCTTCTCTATTCCTAAAAACTTTTAAAGCTAGTGGCGAGAGTTGCACACGATATACGATAATGGCTTCCACACACCGATAACATAAACAGCTGTTTCGACTCCAGATTCTGTGGTTTGATGACATATCTAGGAAAATTGAGAAAAACAATTGGAAAACTGGAACTAAAAACGCCTTAGAATGGCCGAGGTGACCACGCCGCAGATGACGGAACAGTTGGACAACGAGGAGGTGAGGGAAATCCTGAAAAACACCACAGATCTGCGCCAGTATTCGCGGCAGATTGAAAAGGAGTTCAAGGAGGTGGAGAACAAGTCCATTGAGGGTAAATGGAACACAATCTTCCATATGTCAACATAAACTAACAGATAATTCATAATCCAGACTATATAGCCGAGTCCCAGAATATAGCCAATCTGCACAACCAGATAAACGATTGCGACGATGTCTTGGAACGAATGGAGAATATGCTGATGAGCTTCCAGAGCGTTTTGAACAACATTAGCACGGAGATCACGCAGTTGCAGAGAAAATCCGTATCCATGTCCCTCCAACTAACCAACCGACAGTCGGTGAAGGCCCAGTTGTCACAGTTTATTGAGGATATGGCCGTATCCGAGGAGATGATTAATATAATCATGGAAACTCCAGTAACCGAGCGGGATTTTAGCAGCCAATTGAATGTGCTGAATCACAAGCTGTCGCTGGTGAAGGAGCTTAGCTTCAAGGAGTCCAAGTCTACCAGCGATGTGAGCGATGTGCTGCAGAAACTCCGACTGAAGGCCATGTCCAAGATTCGTACGTATCTGCTGGAGCAGATCTACAAGTTCCGCAAGCCCATGACCAACTACCAGATACCCCAGAATGCCATGCTCAAGCACAAGTTCTTTTTCGAGTTTATCCTGTCGAACGAGCGCCATGTGGCCCAGGAAATATGCAGCGAATACATTGATACGATGAGCAAGATCTACTATAGTTACTTTAAGGTTTTCTGTGAAAGATTTTATTTATTTCGGATTATATTTAATACATTTTATTTCCAGAGTTACTCCACTCGCTTGACGAGTCTAAAATTCGAGGAATCCTGCACAAAAGATGATCTTATGGGCATCGAAGACAATGCCTCCAAGGGTTTATTTTCCAAGACGACAAGTCTAAAGCACAAGAGCACCATCTTCACCATTGGGAAAAGAGGAGATATACTTAACCAGCAGCTGGAAGCGCCCATCATAGTTCCCCACGCACAGCTCAAGAATAGAGTAAGATTCAGTTTTTTTTGTTTTTAAAATGAAATTAATTCTTACTCATTTAATCCTTATAGTACACAGTGGAAGCCCTGTTCCGTTCGGAGCAATACGCCCTCGTGGATAATGCCTGTCGGGAGTATCTCTTTGTCACCGAGTTCTTCATGGTCCGCGGCAGCCAAGCCCAAGATTTGTTTAATCAAATCATGGGCAAAACATTAACTCTAATGATTGTAAGTCAAGGATTAATGAGTGTGTAGTTAAATACTAAACTTTTTTATATCTAGAAAAATCTGGAGACCTCCATACACGACTGCTATGACACCATAGCCATGTTCCTGTGCATCCATCTCATATTTCGCTACCAATTAATGTGCCACAAGCGTTGCGTGCCCGCTTTGGATAAGTGAGTTGCTAGATTTTTGGGGTCCTTAATTTTTGGTTTTAAAATTTCGTTGTAAACAGATATTGGGACTCCCTGCAGTCTGTTATTTGGCCACGTTTAGAGATGGTTTTCCGCTTAAATATTCAGAGCATACACGACTGTGATCCTACAAAGTTTAACAAAGAATTGGGGCCACACTACGTAAGTCAAACAGATAGGTTGTTGAAATCTTAGATAGATAGAAAGAATAATGCATTGTCATATTCCCCTTCAGATAACACGTCGCTATGCGGAGTTCAGTGCAGCAATTGTGGGAATCTCCGAGCACTTTCCCAATGAGCTGGTCAGTCGGTTGCTTCTGGAACTTCAAAATGAAGTTGAATGTTTTATACTTCGCATGGCAGCTATATTCCCAACGCGAAAGGATCAGCTCATCTACCTGATCAACAACTATGACCTAGTATTGGGCGTATTAATGGAGCACACCCGCGACAATTCCAAGGAGGCGGAGGCCTTTAGGGAGCAACTCAACGCCCGCAGTGCCGAGTATGTGGAGGAAATATTGGCTCCACACTTTGGAGGTATTATTCAGTTCGTCAAGGAGTGCGAGCATTTCTTTGAGAAGGAGCAAATGGACGAACTGAGGAAACAGGAGCGAAGAAGTCTGGCCTTGGTGGCCAGCTTCTCGGCCAACTGGAAGAAATCTCTGGAGGAGCTGAACAGGGAGGTGCTCCTCTCGTTCCCCTCGCTGCTAACGGGCTCCCAGCTCCTGCAACTGGCCCTGGCAAGTCTGGTACAATATTACCATCGATTCCACAAGCTCCTCACGCCCAACGCTCGCGCCCAGCTAACCAACATCCATGTGGTAATGGTGGAGATTAAGAAGTACAAGAGCAATTACTGAGGGACGATTTAATTATACGTGTTGTTCGGGCTTCTGATGTATTCCAACTTGACTTGAATTGAGTTCCAAAATATAATTATGTTTTTAAGTATAGGCGACAGGCACAGCGACTTAGTCCTCATCCTCAAACATCATCTCCACGAGATCCTGGTTGGAGCAGCGCTCACCGTCCAGGCGCTGCGGCTGCTTCCAGCGGAGCAGAGTGGGCAAGAAGACCAAATGCGTGTTGGGATCCTTGCGGAAGGGACAGTTCAGATCCTTCCAGCTGCGTTAAAAACCGAGTGTTATTTTATGCCTGACAATGGTTAAATGATAAGAGGACTCGAGAGCATCGTAAAGCTTGCTCGGTCATTTATCGCACATTGTTTAATGTGTTTTCGTTTATCAAGAATGTTCTCGGGTGTGAACGAGCACTTGAGTGGTTATTTCAACACAAACAGTTGCGGTGGAATTACTAGTTCCATATAACCGGAATCCGGTTAGTAAGTTAATCGACATTTGAATGGAACAATTCTGTGGGAATTCCTTGGGGGAACCACTACACTCTACCGCAGCTGTGTCATAAAAAATAAATTAAATACTCACTAGCTCCTCTCGCCCACATCCACATGAACGAAATGTGAGTTGCCGGGGGCCTTCTTGAGGGCGTCGTGTATCACCGGCTCCGCTGCAATTCAATATGTACGTTATGTGGGGAGTTGGGGGAAAACTGATGGCCAGCGGTTAACCGCATTGGGGCCAGTGTAACTCTCACCCTTCACGCAATAGGGACACCAGCTCTGTCCATTCTCGTCCTTGCCGCCGCTGAAGAGTACGTGCACCGCCTCGTTGCCGCTCTCCAGCTCCTCCATTTTCTTGGAGAACTCCTCGTACCCCTTGACGTTGTGTGTCACTACCATGATATTGCTGAGACTGTGACTAATCGCGTAAAAGCGTCTAAATAAGCGACCGACGAGCGCCGTGATTAAAGAGTTTCTGTTTCGTTTCTAAAATGAATTATCACCAAGTTTTTAGTTTTATCACCCGAGTGACGTTTTCAACCTGAAAGTAACTAGTTCTCAGCAGTGCTGTCAAATCCTAAAGCTTATAAAGCTTTTGAAAAAATAAAAAAAAAAAATTTAATGGTATTTAAAAAAAAGTCTAAACTAGATAATAATGGCAAATTGCATATTTTCAGTGATCAACTGTTTAAAAATATAGTTTTCAAAAGAAATAAAGCCCTGAAACATGATTGCAAAAAGTATCGTTTTGATATGGCAACTCTGTGTATAAAAAAACAACAAATCGAGAATCGATAACTTTTTCACACTTGGCGAACTTGAAAAGTTCGTCAAATTTGGATTACTTCCATATGAGAAGAGCTACTCCAGACAAATCTGGTTAGCCAAGGGTTCCTTGAGAATCTCCTGGAATTCACCCTTCTTCAGCCGAATCATCTCAAAAGTGTGCTGTGATTTGTAGTACAGTAGAATGGTAAACTTACACAACAGATTTAATAAAACATATGTACAATTGTATAAATCACAATCATTATGGAAACAAAATGTAATTTTAATGTTGTTCTTCTGAGTGTATCTGACGGATGTGCCTCTTAAGGTTTCCGTTTAGTGCAAAAGACTTGGGGCAAATGGAACACTGGTAAGGCTTTTCTCCTGTGTGAGTTCGAATGTGTTGCTGAAGATTTTGAATGCTTACAAAACATTTCTGGCAGTGGGAGCACTCGAAAGCTCGTTCTCCAGTGTGGGTTCGCAGGTGTGTCTGAAGAGCGACGTTTTGTGCAAATGATTTCTGACAGTGGGAACATATGTAGGGCCGTTCTCCTGTGTGGGTTCTTAGATGTAGCTGTAGAGCGTTGCTTTGAGAAAAAGACTTCTCGCAATATGAACACTTGTAGGGCCGTTCTCCGGTGTGGGTTCTTAGGTGGAGCTGAAGAGCGGCGTTTTGTAAAAAGGATTTCTGACAGTGGGAGCACTTGAATGGTCGTTCTCCAGTGTGTTTTCGGATGTGTATTTGAAGAGTTCCAATTTGTTGAAAGGACTGCTCGCAATGGTGACACTTGTAGGGTCGTTCTCCTGTATGGGTCCGAATGTGTTGCTTAAGGTTTTCTATACGTGCAAAAGCATTTTCGCAGTGCGAGCACTTGTAAGGCCGTTCTCCTGTGTGGATTCTGAGGTGTTGCTTATAACCTTCGAGACGTACAAAAGACTTCTGACAATAGGAGCATGTGTAGGGCCGTTCCCCTGTATGGATTCGAATGTGTATCTGAAGAACTCCGAATTGTGTAAAAGACTTTGGACAGTGAGAGCATTTATAGGGCCGTTCTCCTGTGTGGGATCGGATGTGCCGCTCCAGATCTGAATTCTTTGAAAAGGGTTTCTGGCAATGTGGACATTTATGTGGTTCCCGAGTGTCTTTTAAGGTATGTACCGCCTTATCCTCGTGATCTATAGAATCCCTATTAAGCTGAAAATCTGCTTGGCAAGAATCATTGGTCTCCTCAAATTTAACTTGGTTGTCCACATGAATGTCACATTCCGAAATGTGAAGGGGATCTTCCTCGGGAGGGTCTTCTTCAATTGGCTCGTTCTTTACTTGACAATGGAACTCGTCACTTTCTGATTCGATTTCAATTCCTGTGTTCCCGGTGATTTCTTCTTTGATATCCTTTTCTTCCTTGATATCCATTTTAATCTGAATGCCCAAAGGTTCGTCTCGTAAAGTTCTTTTATATCATAGCATCCTACTATAAGGTAAACACATCGTTTTGGGAGACGCATCCGTTCTAGAAACGTGAAATCCAGTATACTGGGAAATCATTTCCGCAACAGAAATTCTTTTTCTGGGATGCCATCAGGTAATTGACCATGGGTTCTCATGGTTTTAGGCAAACACCACAGATTTCCCTGAAACTGCAGTATTAAAAGAATATTTTCTGAAAAGGCTATCTAGTTCTTACACTTTTATGTAATGCGGCCTTAGCTCGTTTTTAAGCTATCGCTAACAGAAGTCTTAATTTCGTTTAGAAACATTTGTTTATTTTGATTTTCTATAACCGCAGTGTGGTCGCTTCTAAAACATACAAAATACCAAAAAATCCAAAAAGAGGTGCACTTATCGATAAGCAATAATCCCCCGATTCATCTGATTGGAACTCTGTGTTAATCGTCCGATACAGCTGATTGGGAGTCTTTTTTTAATTAAGTGCATTTATTTGTTTTCGGTAATTAATTTGGAGCTGAGACAATGTCGAGGCTGACTTTATTGCGTAATTTGGTGTGCCACCGACAGAGGCTCCTGTCCGCCACCTCGGCGCGACTGAAATGTGCAGCTTTGATGCACTGGAGTCCACAATTGCGGCAGGAAGAGTCGCGGGGTTTGTAACTACTTAGATTATTGTAAATAACAAACTAATTATACTTCTCTTCTAGGATCTCGTGGCAGCGGCGGGGCACTGCAGCAGTCTCAGGAAAATGCCCAGGTCTCCACGGATGTGCGTCCCATCGGCGAAAAGATCAAAGAGAACACGAAGACGGCCAGCTATACGGCCATTATTGTGGCCGGCTTGGGTGTCACCTGCGTTATGTTCTTTGCCATATTCCGGGAGCTCTTCTCCAGCGAGAGTCCCAATAATATATATGCCGATGCCTTGAGCCGCGTGGTCGAGGATCCGCGGGTGCAGGATGCCATCGGTGCGCCCATCAAGGGATTCGGCGAGACTTCGCGCCGCGGACGCCGGCAGCACGTAGCACACTCCAGCTACGAGCGCAATGGCAAGCCACACATGCGAATGCAGTTCTATGTGCAGGGACTGCGAAACAAGGCGACGGTTCAACTGGAGTCCAGGAGGGTAAGGACGCCTTTGCTTACTTATTGTTTTTTTTTTTTTCTATATGATTGCCCTGCCCTAGGCTCGCTGTGGCAAACTGGAGTACCGATACCTATTCGTGCAATTAGATCACTATCCCCACACCACCATTATTCTGGAGGATAATCGCGCCTTTGATCCCGCCCCCGAGTCCACGTCTTCCTCAGCTACGCCCTCCTTTGGCAACCTGGCCCTCATGTCCAACAGCCAAGACAACAAATAAGGAAGGGAACGCCCTTTATCAGCACTTAAATTTTCTGTACATTTGTTATATTTATTATTTGACTGACAATGAATTTGCATTGGGAATTGACAGCTATTATTATCATCATTCGCCAATCGAGAAGTTGTCCATCTCCAGGATGGCACCCGATTCGTGTCAGTAGAGCTTCTTCCAGGGTATGATTTCCCACGAGCGCAGGATGTGGCGACTGAAGAGAAAGTCCTTTAGCTTGTTCATGATGTAAAAAGAGATGCCAAAGAAGGAGGCAAAGTACAACCAAAACTGCCCGAGTCGCTCCCAAATGCTGAGATGATAGCGAGCGGGCACCTGAAGTACATCTAGTTCCAGTTCCACGACAAGACCTGGCTCCAAACGTGGTGGAGTCGGTCTGTAGTAAGTCTCCTGCACCGACAGTTGGAAATAAGCGGGATTAGCCTTTACCTGGGCAAGCAGCGATTCCATTTTGTACTGTCCAATGTCGGCGGTGCTGGTATTTGTGTCTACATGCACCTGTCGAAACTGCGTCTTGAAATTGCGCCCTGGAAAGGGGCAAGTGAACTCTACGTACTGCTTCAGCTGCAGTTCGCCCTTAAGCTGAATGTGCCCGTTGTTGAGACGGGCGGCCAGCGGAATCTGTAGCTGGTGGGCTAGCACGGAGGGTGGCGACAGATCACACTTGTGCTGCAGCTGAGCCTCAAAGAAGACCAGCAGATTGAAGCTAACAAGGCGTGCGGGTAGATCCTGTAGCTCCAGTTGGAAATGCGCCCGATCCGTCACCGTGTCATAGTCTACATCTTCGGTCCAATATCTGGTGGCACTGCAGCTATTGGTATAGCCGCCCATTTGTGCATTCAAATCGCTGAAGCTGCTGCATGCCACCGCTAACTCCTGCTCGCCATCCTCCTCCGCTGTGCCCACGAATATGTACTGATAACTGAACTCCACATTGGGCTGCTCGTACAGGACCCTCGATTCCGAGATCCCCGAGTACGGACTCAGCAGGGAGACTAGAAGAACGGGTATCATCACGGACAGGGCTATGAAAGCCAGGACTATAAGCGAGGCAAAGGAGCACAGCGAGTTCTTGTAAACAATCGCCGTGTTTGTTGTATGCAGCGGAATGAATCTCATTTTGGTTTTTCAAGAAAATTAATCCGGGTTTCCGTAAGCACACCTGCTCCTCGACACCTGTCAATGGAATGTTGTGAAAAAATTGAGAGCTATGTTGCCAAGCAACCTGTAAAATCGGTAAGTTGGTAAGAAAATCTCCTATATTTATTTTGAAATAAAACAAAGCAACCAAAATAATTTCGAAGTAAGAAAATTCTACCAAATGAATTCCCAAATACACTGAAAAATTATATATTTTAAAGTTCAGTTAAAAATTAAATTTAAATTTCGATACATTAACGATATTTTTCTAAAGATATTGAATGCGATATTTTGGTATTCTCATATATCAAAACCTTAAAATATTGACTTGTATATCGACTTCGAGTATATTATTTTACCATCTCCATAAACAGTCTCCTCTAGAATTTCAATAATCTTGGCGCCTACTCCTTTTGATCATCTGCCAAGGCTTCATAATCTTGGCCAGCTTTTTGAAAAGTCACCCACATATCAAAAATGAATATTTAATAAATAATTTAAATAAATAAATAAGCCGCTGTTTTGCTGTTTATGCTGTTTTTATAGCTTCCTATAATTTTCCTATAATTTTGACCAGTAGTGTATGTAAAATGGGTGCAAAAATTGGATAAGTACAAATTTATAAAGAACGGTTCTCGTCTTTGCTTGTCTTATTTGCACTGCTTACATTTTTTCTAATTGTATTTATTTTTTTTCAGTGTTGGTGAAAAATAAAAAAGAACAAAAAGTGAATGATATTTAAACTTCGGTGAGTCCATATTTAAAATATTATTTATTTTATTTAACATTTCAATATATACAAGAAAAAAATGCTTTGTTTAAAAGAACCAAAATGTTTATTATTTATTTATGGAACTAATGCTATAAAATGTTTTACCTTTATTTAGTAAGTGATTCGATTTTCTTAAAAAATAAAAAATATTGAAAATCGTATTAGGTGAAACTATCTCTTAGTATTTATTTATTATTATTATTTTGTATGTAGAACAGAAATAGGGTTTCCGCATTAACTAACTAACTAACTAAAGCCTTCTCCCTGTACACAGAAGATGCTCCTCCAATTGCTTTATTAGCAACTCCCTGGGTCTTCCGTCTCGCGATTGAATAACCAATCCTCCCAGTCCCGGCCAATACACATCCGTTTCGGCTTTAAGCCGATATTGCAAAAGTATTGATTGCACATAATTATAGGATTTCGATTCGGGCCCACAAAGCTCTTAAGGTGAAAAGTGAGCTCTTTGAGGGCAGCAAAAATAAAGAACGATCGCATAACTTGACCAACATTTGCTCATAATTAAGACCGCGAACTGGTTTTGAGCCTAAAAAAAATATTAAACCCTTTCGTGCGTACCGCGTAAAAATCGGAAGTTGCAGCTTTGCATTTAATGCGCTTATTTTAAAGAGTGTTGAAAGCAGGCACTAAAAAAAATAAGAAAAGAATAAGCTACACGTACATAATTGCACTGGGGAAAGATGAGAGCGGCGAGAGAAAAGAAAGAAAGAAAATTATTAAACTTAATGAGGAAGTTAATGCAATACCTGACACAATTTTCAGAAGAATTTTAAAGCGTTTACTTGGAATTTAAAAAAGGTAATAAGGATTTTCAAGAGAAGCCAAGAGAAATTTTAAAATATAACTAATTTTAATATTTAATAAGCTCCCCTTATCCTAAGTAATTTCCGTAACAACTATTAACTATTCGTAACAACTATCCATAAACTCTCATAATAAAGTCTTCTGGTTTTGTCATTTGACTGTCACCATCGAAAGTTTCCCATTTAGTTTTTGTTTAACCGAAAAACTTGTACATTTGATTGGAATGTTTATTTTTTTCCCCCGCGTGACATGTCAGGTTGCTGTTGTTGGGTAACAAAGTTTTTGTGATTGGTCTTCTGACTTTTCTGGCTGTCTTTCTGACATGTGTTTTGTGTGAATATTAAAAATGTGTGGTAAAAATGATGGCCTGGCGGCATCCATGATGCGGTGTCACAACTACCAAAAAATGATGAATAAATAAGAGTGAATCACAATTTGACAGTTACGTACTCTCTTCGACTCGATCCCTGACAGCTGCACAGCAGAGTTGGATTTAAATTAGTTTGGCAGCGGCGTCTTTAAGGCCAAGATAGCTCCCGCAAGGAAAAAAATCAATAATTTTTCAGCATTTCTTCCGTTTTTTTCTCCACATTGCCACGCCATTTTACAGAAAAGGCTGGGGCAAGAGGAAAATAAAAAAGAAAAGTCTGTGTGTGTGTATGTAAAAAGCCAAGATGGCAGACGAGCAGACAGATAGTAGGACGGGAGGAGTGGGCTACTTCGCAGTTGGAATTCAGCTCACGGCCCCAGGACAATGCCAGCTCTGTGCCCATATATCCTTTTTCAACGAAATTTCAGCTTTCACTCGTTTCGCGTACGTGACCGTGTTGCCACCAAGGAGCTGTTGAAGTGGCAAATTCGCGCAGCGCCACCAACCTTTCACAGCGGACTGGGGAATGCCAGTCGGGATGGGGGATGGACATGAGAATGGGCATGAGTTTGGGTGCTGCTTTTGGGGTGGTTGTAATGGCAGGATGGTACCTCCACCCTGTTCCCGTGTGCGCCAGGTGTCGGGCGCTGGCAAAAAGTAGCAGTTTATTAGGCGCACCAAATTAACATAGGACTACTAATGACTCTGCCCAGGCAAAACTAACTAAAACCGGGTCTACATGTTTGGAGGAAGGTGAGAAGGGGCCTAATAAAAGGATGAGAGGCCGCAATTTGGGGGGCCTCTGTTTGGGTCTACTGTTACTCTGTTAATTAAGTAGGCTTTAAGGTGACCGGAAATTGGGTTAAAAAATACTTATGATGCCGGTAAATAAATATACATATTGTTAAAAACGGTATGGGAAAAAATATATCTAAAAATATTTATTTTATTAAGTAAATTATCAATAATAAACCATGACACTTACTTGAAATTCCGAGGACTAAAATGAATTAAAAGTAGTCCTGAAAAGTATGCTACAAATGCATACTATAATATTACTATAAAAATATGGGGTAATCAGTGGATACTTTTGGTCATATTTTCACTTGATTTTTTGAGCCATTTCTGGGATACCCCTTTTTTATTTATTTTTTATTTTTCATTATTTTTTTTTATACAAATAAATAACATATTTAATTCAAAGCTTTGCTTTGTTAAATAAGGAATAATAAGGAACCAAATAATTCACCTGTTTAGAGGAAATACATTTAAAGGATATGCCAAGAAAAGGACTATAAAAATTGTAAATACAAATAATACTAGTTAATACTAATCTTGAAAACTAAATACAATTAAATATTGTAGAAAAATAAATTCAAGCTCCCAAAATATTTAACAAATTAAAGGCTAAATTATTTAACAAATTAAAGGCTTTTATAAACTGCTCCTTGCATTTTTTTTACATTTATTTTAAACTTACAAATCAAAACAATAATTTTATTATTATAATTGTAATACTCCGTTACTTTTAAGATAACTCCATGATTAGGAAAATAAATAAAACAACAAAGCTCGAGCTAATTCATCCAACTCACTCAAGGGTGTTTTGTGTTCTTTGCTCAAAGCTGTCGGCTTGAAAAATATTACAACGCCTGCGCGGATTTACATCCTTTTGGTTTGTTTTCTGTTTTTACTTTTTTCCTTTTGTTGTGCTCAGCCCAATGCCGAGCCGGGAAACTGCCACCCCTTCTATTGGATGCTGGAAATGAAAAGGGGAAATGGGAACGCTTTCCCTGATGCTTTGCCAGCTCCCCAAGGAAATCAAAGGGAAGCACACACAGCGAGCAAAGAGTCCGTTGAAGTTGCTTTAATATTTATATGGAGTTCATGTCTCTATCTCTGGCAAATTCCCCTTACAACACTCAAGTGGAAATGTGTTACACACACACACACACTCCATGCTGTGTGTCTTTGTGTCTCACTCAAGGATGTCGGGGAAAGAGGAAGCTTCCTTTTCGGTGAACTATATTTGACAATCAAGCCGCAAGCATATGTTACCCGATAATTTGCCGAAAGTTTTAATGAAAGACATGGGACTCATTTTTCCTACCACTCTGCGACTCTGTCTGTGTGTGTCCCTGAGTTAATGTCCTTTTTGTGTGAGTGCGTTTCGCCTCCTTGCTGTGTCGCCATTTTGTCCCTGGCTGTGTAAGCCAGCATATTGTTTGATGAGCTCGAGAAAAGCCAATGTGCCGCCTCTGTGTGTGGCTGCGATGTCTGTCCTCGACTTGGGCGGTATAATTTCCATTTTATAAATGACTTTTCCGGAACTCACTCACTCAGAAGTGCCAAAGGCAACTGTAATCACGCCATATCTGTTGAAAGTTTACAACTTTTTGCCAACGTATTTTTCGGTATACAAATTGTGCGGTGGGGTTTTATCCTTTTTTTTATTAGTTCCTTTTATAGTTTGAAATGAAGAAATTTCTAAAGAGAATTGTTATATTTTGTTTAATTTTTAGCTTAAGGATATTAGAACAGGGGTTAATGATTACAAGTTTTAGTTATGAAAATTATTTATAAATAGTTATAGGAGAAGACTTTTCTCCAAGTTATTGCAGGCATTGCACATACATTTGTTAAGTGTGAATTTAGCGAAAAAGGGCTTTAGAAATCATGCTTAATGTTAAGACAATTTACTATTATTATATTATAGTTTAAATTTTTCAGGTATGTAAATTATTTATATATAGTTTTATGAGAAGACCATACACTGGTTTGTTAGAGGCTTTAGAGGAGGATGAAGTATAAATTCATATTCAAAATACTTTAGGAACCATGCTAAATATTGAGAATAAGCAATCGAATAAAAACTACTAAACAGGTTTCCTAACTGAAAATTAAAATATATTCTCTATTTTCAAATCCTTGGACTAAATCTTCTGTAGGTTTAAAGTAGCAGCTCGTTATATACATACATTAAAAATGTTTGTATACCCAAAATCTGTATTTAAATCTCTCATTGGGAAATCTCTTCAGTTACCACACTATCTATAAAATGCAGTAAACATTTTTCGTATAACATTTTATGAAAAAAAAGAGTCAATGCAAAAGCTGGAGAGTACACCCACAAAGGCGCCAATACATCCCGCTGGGCAGTGGAGCAGACAACTAAAAACTGGACAGGTTCGTGGTCCCTGGAACCTGCCAAACAATCCAGGGAGGGGAGGAGGTGGCGTTGGAGGTGAGAGGACACTCTGTCATACAATTTTTCAGTTGTTGTTACTTCCTTCGCCGCTGTCGCCGTTTTTTGTTTTTCGCCTTGCTGCTGTTGGTAATAAGCGTAAAACTTTGACAGTTTGTTATCCGCATTTGTTTCGGTGGCTTGCAGTTTTCATTTTCCACTTTTTTTCTCTTCGCGTTTTTTTTGTTTCTTGTTTATTTTTTAATTTTTTTGTTGTTGTTGTTGGGACTCAATGGTGTAGTTTTTTTCCCCCTAGCGAGCACCTGTTAAAGTTGCCAAAGTGACAGCAGCAGCAGCGCCACTTTCTAAACGGCTCGCCCGGGAGCTGGCGCATGATAAGCGGTGTCCACGAATGATCTGCCAGTTACTGTCCCCACACTTGGATTATAAAATCAAACTATAAAATCAGAGAAATAAAAAAATAAGTTACTAAAGTAAATAAATAAAAAATAACATTTCGATATTTATACTAATTGTTGAGATTAAAATAATTAAGTATTTGGTAATTATTACATTTCTTGGTATTATATCTTTGTAATCATATTATTTGGTGATGTAATTTTGTGATACTTATGTTATTTTCTTAAGTTTAAATAATTTTTTGGTATTTTTATTATGTTTTGCTAAATATTTATATAAAGTTTTACTATGAATATTATATCTAAGTATTAGTTATTGATGTTTTTTGTATTATTTAATGATTTTAAAATTATTTTTTGGTTTCATTTCTTACTATTTATTGATATTTTAATTATTTCTTGGTATAAATTCTTAGGTGGGTAGAATTTAGAATTTCTTAGAATATTTTTTTTTCTTGGTATTTATACAAATTGTTGGTATGTATTGGTAGTTAAAATGTATATAGTATAATAAATTAATCAATGAATTATTGTGAATTATTTATTATTACTATATCTACTTACATCAATATTACTTCATGGTGATTGTATTATTTATTGGTTTTTATGTGCTATTTTAATTTGTATCCTATTCGCTGGTATTTACGTTATTTCTAAGATTTGTAAAATATTTCTCGTTATTACTTATAGATATTTTAATTATTCTTTGTTTTTTAGGATATATTTTTTATATATCAAAAGGTATTTTAATTCCTTCTTTACTTATTTCCTTACCTACTCTATTTATTTTTCTTTTAACAAATATATGGGAGTTCGCCACATAAAATTATACATTTCTTTATGTTTTTTTTTTAAACGTGCGGCCTAATATGCTTTAAAGTTGTTCATCTTTCTTAAAACTACTACAAGGTTTATAATTTATGAGTTCACACTGTAACATCACATATTTCCAAAAAACACGTATTTAACAATTTAATAACATGAATTTATTTTTCTTAAAGGAAATCCTCATTTTGTTAATAATTTTCCCAAGTGCACTTCGTGATCCCTCAATATTTTGGGGTGGCCCAAAGCAATTATAACAAAAGAGAACCATTTAAACAGATGCATGTAATTTTGCGGTTTTCCTCAAACCGTTTGTAAATATATTTTTTTGTTGTACATTTTCGTGTTTTTTCAATACTTTTCTCACCTTTTTCCCCAGCGGAAGTTATCTTTTGAGCGTTTTTAGTTAACCACTTTCCACTTTTTTGGTGAAGGGGCGTTTACCACATTTTTGGCTGCAATTATAAATTTGAACATTTTACTGATGGATAACTCATAAACGAATTGTAACAAGAAATAAGTGTGGTTTGGGTTAAACAAAAAAGTACAAAATAACCACAATTAGGGATCATTTATGTCAAGAATATGAGGTGGAAGTGGAATGCAATGAACACTTTTTTTGTATAAGAAAAATTAGGTAAGGAAAAAAAGGAATTATTTTAAATATTTTTACTAGAAATATTTGTTTATAAAAGTGTAACATTTAAAAAAAAACTTGTAGCTTAACTATTAAATTTTCTTAAATTAAAATAATTTTTTGTATTGCCTTGCGGTGACATCCAGACAAAGGTAAATCCACCTTGGACTGCGTACAACGTTTATAATGGCCAAAAGAGTGCTTAAGAACGAAGGAGATTCATCTGTGATACGTGTTCCAGCTCTCTTAATCGCCTCGAAAACAACAACAGCACTGTGTGTGTGTGTCCTGTTTCCACTCTATATCCTTATGCTAGTCCCTGCGACATTCATAGTCTGACCAACGAACAGCAATTAAACCGGATTAAAAAGGCAGCAAACTGATTTATGAGCCAAGGAACTCAAATAACGACAATACGACCACTGAGCCCAGGGTTGGGCACTGCCACCAACCTCCGGAGTGGTGCCTGCAAGTGGTTTCCGTATCCCGATCCGTATCCGGAGCCTGCTTTGGTGGTTTTTTTTGTTGGCTTTGGTCCTGCCTCAGTCGAAATTGAAATAATTGCGCAGCGAAGCAATTTAGAAGAATCACTTGCCATTTTCCCCGAGTGCGTTCCAATGCTTTTCTCTTCTAATTGAAAAGGCCAAGGGATTGTCCGGAATTGGGAAACGATTTCTAGTTTACTGTGTAGTTTAATTATTGCTATAAAATAATTTATAAATATATAATTAAGACAAACTTAGTTAGATATAAAATTGATTATAAGCTATTCGAAATTTAGTCTTTTGAGAGAAAAATTCTTTGAAGATAGCTTGAATGTTTGTATGTATCTTATAAATTGTATGTTCTAAATTAGTTAAAGTTATTTTAAATTTATTAATCTTATATTCCAGAGTATAAATAAGGACAAACTCTTCGCAAAAGTACCGATTTGTCGATGGCCGATTAGGATGGCAAAAAGAAAATCCTGTCACTGCTGTTGCCGCTTTGCTGATGATGCTGCTGCTGCTGCTGTGGCCGCCTGGCTATTGTTGCTACTGCAATTTGGCGCATAGATCTGGCCAAGCAGAGTCGTTCATGTATTTGGAATTTATAACCGCATATAGTGCACATAAATCCAGCAACGGCCAGCAGCACCAGCAGTTGCAACAACAAATCGATCTTTATGTGCTGCAATGCCAATGGCTTCAACACTTTGAAAAAATAGGGGTCTGAAATTTAGATAAAATATTAAAAAAAATTATATGATTAAATATTTATGCTATGTTGGTAAACCAAACAGGAAATATAGCTAAAAACAATATGAAAATAAAATGCAGAGTTACAATAAAATAAGTTAAGAAAATATGTATATAAATATTTATCCTATTTTAATGTTAGTTTTTACAATTATGTTTAATAAATACATAAATAAATGTATGTCTATTGGTTTTATTTAAGTTGATAATATATTCAAGTTTAAGTTTTCTAAAGTTGTCTTTTGTAAACTTTACTATCATCTTTAATAAGTAAATGTCTCTCTTTTATGTATATTTTCTATCATTTATTTTGGCTTTAAATATAGAAATAATTGAGGTTTATTTCAGTGAAAGTAATATTAACTTCAGTTTTTCGATTTTTATATATTTTTTTGCTCAATTTAATTTAAGAAATAAATAAATACGTACTTTTAAAGACAAATAAATATATTTAGTAAACAAATTTTAAGACATTATTTATAATAAAGGAAACAATGAGTTTCAGGCATTTTATGAAGTCTAGTCTCTCATTTTTGGGTTCATCATTTATACAAAACTCCGTAACCCCTGTTTTCTTCAGTGCAGACCCCATAACGCCCCCAAAAACCGTGGGGGCATTTCGGTGGGACTGTCGCCAAAGCTATTGCCACTGTTAGAATTTGCTGGCTGAGATTCGAATTGGAATTGGTTTTGGGGTTCTAAAGGGCGAGGATTGCTGTGTGTACAATGCTTATAATTGCTTGTTGCTGTTGCTGCAAGTCCTGGTGCGGCTGCTGCTGCTGCTCCTGTTCCCGCTTCTGGACACCACGCATCTCTATCTGCGACACCAGGAAAGCCCGAAGCCTCCCACACTCACTCGCTGTTGTAAAATGTAAAATTCCAAATAAATGGCCACGATGTTGCCGCCGTGCTGTTGGTTGGTGTTGCTGCTGCTGCGTCTGATGCTGCTGCTGCTGCTGCTGTTGCGTTGCTGCTGCTGATGCTGCTGCTGCCACTTAAGCGCCTCCACCATGTGTGTTATGGCCTAAAGTAAATCTTCATTAGATTTGCCAGAATAACCAAAAGGCTGATGCTGTTGCTGTTGCTGCTGCAATGGCAACACGGCCATAAAAAGCAGCGCAACTGGACATGAGTATTTATGGCCACTTTTGTTGTCATTTTAATTGATTTCAATTTTTGTGCAGCAGCTTCAGCTCCAGAGATAAGGATGAGTTGCAAGTCCAAGTGAGAGAGATTTCCTCTTCGGTACATACAGTTTATGCAGCGAATTTATGAGTCTCAGCCGGAACCGTAAATATTAGGCAAAGAATTTATAAGCTAACAGTGATTTTATATTCTAATTTATTTTTAAATTTTATTGATTAATTGATTTTATAAGGGGTTTTGGCTGGGGAAATAATGAAAACTAATTTAGAAATGGAGAGAACTTTGGGATCAGGAATTTCTATGTTATCCAGACTCTGTTATCCCCAGACTTCTAACGTTCTAATTTAATAATATTCACACTGTTAGCTCCAACCTTCTCTCTCTCCCTATAATTTCACAAATATTTTTAACATGTCATTTAAATATAAAACCCATTTCCTAAATTATCCCCAGACTTTCAACGTTCTAACCCTTGTCCATCTTGTGTTAATCAATTTCGCACCAAACTCTCAACCCGTTTTCTTGGCAAAAGTTTTCCCAAATTGAATTCAATTCACAAAACTCAAATTAAATGGAATGTGACTCGAGTGACCGACCAGAGTCCAGAGTTCAAACCGCTCCAAAGTAAATGACAACAGCTGGTGCCTGCTCTGGAGTCCTTAAAGTCCCTCCTCCGGTTTTGCCACCACTTTGCTCCTTTGCTCATTACCAATTGATGAAGCGCACACGATGAGGAGTAAAATAACAAGAATACAAAGAAAAAAAAGAGCAAACACGAACTGAAAACTGAAAACTTTATGAAATTTTGTGGTTGCTACCGTTTTCTGAAAAATGTCTGCGGTCTTTGCCTGGCTTGTATGTTGCTTTTCGGCCCCCTCATAAAAAGCCCAACCGCATTGGGCCCGGCCAACCCCTAATTGTTGTGGCCAGTAAACTCAAGCATATACTATATATAATGCCAAAAAAAACCCCCCTCGTCGTCTTGTATATAACAGTAAACTTGTGAAAGAGCAATAAGGATGATTAAAATGTAATTATCCTTAATATTCTGATGAACCAGGAACGAAGCGCAGAAGAAACTTTCAGGCTGGTTAAATTTTAATTGATGAGCTCTCTCTCTGGGGTTGAACTTTTTCAACTTTTTCCTACAGGGATGGTTTGTCTTTACCTTTTTTATTTATGTTTCTACCTTTAGTTGAGTGCAAATTAATTTGTTTTGAAAATTTGCCAAAAACTTTCGCTAACCCTGGGAACCTTTTTTGTTGGTCTTGGGAAAATCTTGGAAAAATGTTGCTATGCCACTGATTAGCTTGTACTCGTTGTTTTTTTTCTGGGGCATAAAATTCGCACTTGTTACGGCAATTATTGATATTTGTCCTCCGGGGTTTTCCTCCGGGGATTTGTCACCATATCAGGGAAGTTTTCCTTATTTTTCTTCGGGGTTGGTATTCGGTGAGCGTATTAATCACATATAGGCATAAAATTAATGCCCTGCGAGTGTGTGGCAAATTGATATGTACATCGGGATATCAATTGCATGTGGTTTGATTCTGGGGTATGGGTGGGAAAATCTTTTTTTCACTTTTCTGACGGCAGGTTGAAGGGGGGAAAATACACATGTGTCATAAATTATGTTGAGTCACGGGCAAGTGTATGCGAATTTGGGGGTTCTCCCGGATTGTTTAATAATTTTAAGTGATTTTTTAAATAGGGGAAATTGTATGAAAATAAAAGTAACTATGCTGGTAAATTAAATTAATATTAATTAAAAAGAATTCGAGCTTCAAGTAATCAATAAAATATAATGTAGTACAAAATTTAACCTTGTTTACATTTTTCAAGACAAAAACCTTAACTAAAAATTTAACAGTAACCTAACGTATTTTTTTAAGACAAAAAGCGTACCTAAAATATATTAAAAACATTATAGTTTCTAAATTAAATAAATCCCTTGAAAACTAAAATAATAAAACAACAAAAGACAAACCCAACGGCAAACGAAATAAAAAATGACTAAATTAAATGTTTTTTTTCACGATTATTAAAAGGCAATCTTCAAAAGAAACCAGCCTGTGCGCTGTCATAACTGCTATCTTTTCGATTATACAGCTTTTTATGACCCCAAACGGAATCATAAAGCCCAATCAATGAATTTATAATGTCCGTCAGAAGTGTGGAAAACATTAAGAGCAGCTAGAAGAAAGAAATGAATAGTTATGGCCACAGAAATATGTGATAAAATATGCAGTCGGGCTTGGCAGAAACTATAAAGAAGAGAAAAGTAGGAAATATATAAAAAAATATATATAAAAAACAACATCAAAGCGAAAAGTGTGAAGAAAAGTATCAAATGGCTAAAAAATATACGGACATTAAAAAGGCAAACTCCGAGCCACTTTGGCGGCCACTTGAAGTCGTCATGGATGAGCTGTAAAAATATAAAAAACGCTACATGAATCCTTGGGCCGATCGAAATTAAAACGGCATTGTGTCGAGTCGAGTGATCCAAAAATATTAAAAGAGAAGAACAAATTTGAGTGGGGAATTTTCCACCCGCTGGGTCAGAACCGCAGGATGTGGCCGTCATAAAGCAATGAAAGAAAATTCTCTCAGAAAACACACTGAAAATCTAACTGAAAGGTTATAATACGCGTTATGGGCAAGATTCCTCATTAGCATTTATGGCGCCGCTTTTGAGTGGCAAACCAAATATATATTTACGATATTTGTGGGCTGTGAAGAAATGTTTGGGAAATCAAGTGGAAGAGTCACAAGAGAGGATAGAGCACTGAAAAGGGGGAATCGAATTAAAGATTGAAGTCTATATTCGATTCGTTATATTTGCTTATTAGTTATTTTTTAAATTTTAATAATGTATACAAAAGTATTTTTACTTTCTAAAATTCAATATACATTTTGATTATTTCAATTTTATGTATTCTATTCCAAAGGTGCTTCAACAAACAAAATCTAAAAAAAAAAAAACAACATTCATTCGGTTTATTTATGTATTTAAAGCAAGTTACGATTAAGAAATCCTTCTCAAATTCTTAAGTTAGAGTCAGGGTCCTTGAACTTCTCTATACAACTTCATAATAATTGATGGCACCAACAAACACCATCACTTGCCACCTAAAGGTACTATATACCTTCTCCCTGAAACCCTCAAACTGAATGATGGTTGCGACGTGCTCACGGCAATTCCCGATCAATATGCATAATCGGCGTAATCAGTGCGTTAGTTCAGCTGGAAAAGGGGGGTGGAGTGGGAAAGGTGGGTTGGGAAAGGTGGGATTGGGCCTTCAATGAGCCGATGAGGTGTGCTGCCGTTATAACGGTGTTATGTCGTTAATGTGCAATTGCCATGTTGGCAATATCAATTGCGTTCGCACACACAGAAGCCGCTTGAAATTGAGGCTGTTAAATTGTTAATGGGGTAATTCCTTACACACAGGGTACAGTACGTGATGGCTAAGATGGTACGAGGGGTAGAGGGTGTGGGAAGTTTGCTTATTATAACCACACAAGAGTACTAAGTAGTTTTGGCATTATAAAAGCTAACATATTGACTTTATATGACATATGTTTGAGTTTACAGGTTGGTATGTGCCTTAATAGAATTTAAAGAGTTTAAATAAGAATATTTATTTGATATTCTGGTTCTTTTTATACTATATCATATTTTGTACTATTTATTTTTAGAAAAATAAAGACACCCACTGTCTTGTTGTCTTTGTTACTGCCGGCGACGACATGCTGAAATTCGCGCGCCAATTTAGCACTTGTCATTCCCTTGGCACTCTTCATCTTTTTCTTATTATTGTTCTTTTTTTTTTTTTTTTGATTCTCCACAAAGTAAGAGAGAACTGCGATGCGCAGACGTATCATTTTCATTATAAATATAGCACTAGAGAGGGTTGCAATCGGTGTGGTGTGGCAGGAGGCGGGTAGATCCCAGGCATAAGCCACGAATTTATGACATTTTGATTTGCGTGAAATTTGCTTTTGGCACGCATGCGTCCTCCACAAACCACAGTCATGGTTGCACCTCATCAACACTGGGGGAAAATTAATAGAAAAATAATAATAGATAAAGGAATTAAAATAAATTAAATGTCCTGGTCCAAGAAAGACTACATATAAAATTGTAATTGAAGGGATAAAATTCCTATAAAACATTTATTAATTAGTACCTCGCATCTTCAAATATTTCTTTATTTTTATAGGATATTTTCCTCTTAATAGTATATCCTTTTTTTTCCCCAGTGCCCTTATCCACCTTTGTGTCACGTGCTGCTGTGGCTGCTCCCTCGTCGGCTGCTGTCGTCGTCGTTATCCTGTTCGTTCTGTGTCACATTAAATGCGCTTAAGGCGCTAAACAAACCCGGGACCAGGTTCCAAACTTGAGGCTCTGCCTTGGAACTGGACCTGGTCATGGGCCCTGGCCCACCTATGTGTGCGTGTGCTTGGCACATTTAGCGTCATCGTTGGAGGTGGCTCAGATTCTTTCTTCTCTTATATATATTTTTTTTTTTGTGCTTGCCAATTAAAGCGAAATATGCGCGCATGCGCAGCACATCCCGATCCCGATCCCGATCCTTGGGTACCTAAACCAAACCCCATTCCCGATGCCATGACTCCATGGTGTGGCATGAAATGCTTGGGACAATACCCCCGTATATGCAGCACACCATTTTTTGACATTTTTATGAGCAGGCAGCGCATATATCAAGTTGGAGCAAACACTTGGAGCACAGAGCGACTCGCCAGCTCAGCTCAGGATTCGGTTTGCTTAAGTTTTTGAGCTGTGAAAATTCCTCATATCAAGTTTTTTTTCTGAGCTTGTTGTACTCTATATTGGAGCGGAGTTTTATGCATTTTAGAGCGTTAAACAGTTTATTTTCATAAAGTAAATCTAAGGAATATTTTTCTAGAAAAATGATATCAATAAAAATATTGAAAAAATATTATATTAAAAACAAACAATGTAAAGATTTATAAATTAATAAAATCGCATTTATCGATAAAAAATTTGTTATATTAAATATTCAATTTTAAAATATTTTATATTATATTTATTTAAATGTTGTGTATCTCTTAAACATTTGAAAACTTTTAAAACTACAATTTCTATAATCTTTTTATATATTTAACATATACCAAACAATCAAATTTATCGATAATATATCGGTTATGTTAAAAAAATATTGATGTATTATAAATTTATTTTTATTTCGTCGTAAATTTGTCAATATTAATTTGTAAATGTTTAATAACGTTTTATATATTGGTAAAATATAAACTGAGTATCGATAATATTCATCAATATTATTCAAATGTCACGTTTCTTCTTAATATCATAACCAAGGACATTTAATGTACCATTATTATTATAATTAATTTATTAAGAAGAGTATTTAAGGTAGTTCCTTGAAAATACCTCACACTCCTCCTTTTTTCTCCTTTTATTTGTACGGCGCCCACGTAGAGGCTAAGGAGGCGCGAGAGGCGCATTTTGGCCCGGGGGCGCCAGTTTAGTCCATTTCGCGCCTGCGCAGACACACAATCACAAATAAAAAAGAAAGAGAAAAATAAAATAAAATAAAAAGAAGAAATATCAGGAGGGAGGAGAAAACCCCAGACCGAACTCCCTGAATCTGCCTGCCAAGGGGACATATATCGTGCGAATATTATTTATATATGTTCCGACCACAAGGCACAAATGAAACGCAAATATTTATCACCATTTTTTTTGTTGAGAATATCTCTCGGGGGCCTGTAAACCCCCCGCTTAACCAGGTCGAAACAAATTGAACTGTAGGTGGCTGCTGACCGCTTGGCCTCTGCTGTGTTGGCCCTTGTCATCTCCCGTTGTTATTTGCTCCATAAATTTCCTCACCGATTTTTACGCGCTGTTTTGTTTTTTTTTTTTGTCGCTATAGTCGATTTGTGCGTTGCCTTAACTTCTTCGACGCTTTTTCCCGGGCCCTGAATTATTGAGTTTGGCTGCGATTTATGGCCCAGAGAATGTTGTGGCGGCTGCAATGCATGGCCATTGGTGGTCAAATGGTAGCAGGACCCTAACCCGGCTTTTCTGCAATTTATTTGTCGCTGGTTATGGTCATGTCAAAATATGTGTGATATGCAAAATAATGAGTTGTGGCTTAAAGGGGCCTCCCTCTTCCGCTCTGTAAAGTTTATTATTTTCATTTACAATTTTTTTCAGGGAGCTTGATAAAGTTTTTCGGTTTCAAAAGTAAATTTGATTAAAGTTTTTATTGTTTTTGCATATTTTATTAGGTTTTTTTTTTTTGTGGTTGGTTGAGGGTGACTGACTGTATATATTTTTGGTTAAAGTTATAGCCGTCGGTTATCGAAATTATATCGGGTAAAGTTTATTTTAACTTATTTTTGGTAGTGAAATAAAGGGTGCGACACTGAAATAAATATATTTTATATATTTTATTTAAACCTTTTTAATTATTTAAGTAATTTTTACTTGGTGAATTAGTTTCAAGAAGGTGGACTTTTTAATTAAATTTCTGTTGTTTACACTTATTATGTATTTATCCCGTAAAAACTTTGATTTATAAAAGTGAACTATATCTAAGTTTACAATATTTTCGATATGAAAAAGATCTTAATATTTTCTTTAATAAGTCATAGTTGAATTTTCCGTTTGACTTACATTTTCACTTATTACAAATCGTTAAAATTGTATTATGAAAGTAATAACGAAGTAAGCAATTTTAAAAATCCTTCAAGTAGATTTTAATCAATGAGTACAATGTAAGGTATCTCCTTTTACTCCAATTTATTCTGGCTAATTTACAAGAATTTCCCTCACTTCATTAGCTGCACACTCCCAGTCCAAATTAAACGCTGACACACATTTTTCATGTTCCAAAAGTTAACCTCAATTGCCATATAACACCTTACCACATAACCCCGATTTATGAGCGTCCAGTTAAAAAAAAAAATAACCCAAAAAAGAGGAGAACAAAGAAAAAAAACTAAGGCAGATTGCGTGCCTTGACACACGAGAGATACCAATCAACAGCATGAAAAATCCGAAGAAAACCAAAAATGTTTATTAAAAAATTACGATACCCGTATATACATTCTGCCTGATGATGATCTGTCCAGCGATCCGATCCGATTCGATCCGATGCGGCGATCCGGATGCCTCAGAGAGTCAGTCTGGAGTGCACATTAAATTGTGATGCATCAATAAAATTTGCCTGCAGCAAGTTCCCAAAGCCATGCTACGAAAGTGTTAACTTCGAAATATCTCGCCGCTCTATAATTATGGATGGTTTTTCGGTATAATTGCAGCCGGTATAGCTTCGGGTTTCGGCATTTGGTACTGGGCTGGGACCACAGGTTTTTTTTTGTTGTTTTGGGATCCCTTGGTCCGCCGGTCTGGTTTTGAGTGTTTCAATCACAGCCGCTGACGAACTGCTGCAGTGCCGCTGATGGCTCCAACTAAAAAAAAAGTGTATATAAAGGTAGAGAGAGGAGGAACCCTCCTCCTCCTCCATAGGGTATGTGCGTGTATCGGCCTCTCCCCGATGTCTGGTGCACACGGCAGCCGCTTGAAGTAGCGCAAATTCATTTATCTAAAAAACAAGAAAAGAACACCGCTGCCGCCGCCGCCGACACGCCAACGGATTCTAAGGTGTTGGCCGTTGCTTTGGGCCATGAAAAAAATATAAAAAAAAATAAGCAAAGGAGAGCCCAGTAATTCCGGTAATTTACGAATATAACCAAAAACAAAACAGAATCTAAGCACTGGGGAAAAATAAGTACCTTGTTTTATATTGCCAAAGATTTATTACTATTTTTGTATATAAAAATGTTGAAACTTGTTGACTTAATCAAAGACTTTAACTAATAATCGTTGGAAATATTAGTGTTAGAATTAAACTCTTTGAAATAAACTTTTGTCGGAACTCAATATTTTGTACTTCTATTTTTTCACTATAATTCCCAACTGGTTTTGGTGGTATTTCTTCTTTTTAGAGGGTTTTGTGGTACTTGATTTCAATCTCATCTGCTAATATGTAATTAAGATCGGTATCTATTGGGTGGACATATTTTTCCATGATCTGCTTATATATTAGAAAGTATTGTTGCCTTTTTTTATTATAATTCTCAACTTGTTCTAGCTACTTTTTTTTTTAGAATTTTCAATTGAAAATTGTTTTCAATATAAGCTAGGAAAATGTGTTGAAAAAAATAAAATCCCGCCTTGGAATATATAAATAAATTCACTTATTCATTAGTTAACATAAAATTCGTTTTAATTTGAAAATATCCTATACTCAGTATGATATTTTCTCCAGTGTACGCAAATAACTGCACACCGTTGTCGACGCTTATGAATCATAATCACAATTTCTTCTGGGCCCTGTGTGTGAGATGATGATCAATGATCTGAAAAGTGTTTCTTGCCCGTTTTTGGACAGTTTGGGGCAGCTTGGAGAATTGGAACTCCTTCAAGCTTATGACGCTGTTTCTGGCCGCCGGCTAAACGTGCGCTCGCTTTAATTTTCAATATGTCTGGCCGATGCCCCGATACCTTCGATTCTCTCGGTTCTGAGATGACGTTGCCACAAACTGGCGACTGGCAACTGGCGGCTGGCGACTGGGTCAATGCTGATGGCCTTTCGTTTTTATGGCAGACACATAGGCACCTTTCGGGCAATTTATAAAATATATATATACAAAAAAAAAGCCAGGTCTGGTAGAGCCCGAAAATATCGTGAGGTATTTCACGGCGGATGTGCAGGATATGCGTGTCGCAGAATAATTTGTAAGCGTCCAAGGAATATTGGTGTGAAGGTACAGAAATTTAGGTGGGTTTTTTATTAGCTCAAGTTCAGGAATGTATGTTGAGTTTTCGAAATCTTTTTTAGATTTGTAAGATATTTAAATATATTTTAGAAGCCAAAAGGCTTAGAGATTTTTTTAAGTTAAAAAACTAATGTTTCTTATCATTCAAATATTTATTACTCTTCCGAAATATCATAATTAAAGTAAAATATATGTAACTGATCAAAGTAAGGCCGCACGTTTCATATTGGTCTTAAGAATTTAACTGAAATTATGCTTCTTGCAAGTAAGATTTCATAATTTAAAAAGTGAAAATATCCCGCATATTGTAGGCCTCTGTTTTTTGTGGCTTCTTTGGGCATTCTTGTGGAGCTACCAAGTTAATGGCAGCAGCTACATGCATTCCGGCAACCATTTACGCAATCATTAAGCACGAAGCTAATTTGTGTGCCACAGATTTTCAAAGAGATGTTGGCATGTTGCACGTGTTGGCTGGCGAGTGGAGAGACGAGTCTCGAGGCTGGTGAAGACACTGACAGCGGCATAAACCCCTTGAATTATGCACAATTATCGGGGCAGGAAAGTAGGTGCGATCCTCAGGTGAGCAATAAAATAGGAAAAATAATTGAAACGTACTCGTAATTTTTGCCAGACTCCGATTGAACCATCTCCCAACTCCATCACCATCGCCATCACCATCACCATCTCCATGTCCAGCGGCGTGTCACTAATTGGAACTGCCTGCTAACACTCAACTCCTGACTGCTAATCAAAATTCCATAAATTCAGACACTTAACGCTGCATTTTTGGCCATGTCGAATGCATTGGCAGCCGTGTTGGTAGTAGCATTCATCAAACAAATATCTCTCTTTTAAGACTTGAGTCTTCAGTCTTAAGAAGATGGTAAATATTGTGCGTGGCAAAATGCGCGTGAAATCGTAATTGTCGGCATTGGAAACTGTGTTGTGCAATTATCTTGATTAGTAACGTGTGTGTGTGTGTGTGGAAAATGCTGTTTTTCCTACTATACATGATAATGTGTTGAAATGGCGATTTAGTTGGACAATTGATTGCTTCCATGCGATTCGTTTTGTGTGTGAAATGGGAATTAAAGGTCAAACGGTTGTTGCACCTGAAGAATGTGATGGGTTAACTTGAAGGAAATTAAGAGAAAATAATATTTAGGGTTTCTTTTTTATTATAACAACAATTGATTTATATAAATTTTTCTTTCCCCGCTTACTCTTCATTTATAATTCAAAATTAAATCTCTTTTTCATATGCCATCTCATTGTCATGATCTTTTAATCATAGTTTTCATTCGGATATCAAAAGTTCTTTGACAGATCACAGGTTTGAATGCTTTTGATGGCTTCGCTGATGTGTTTTGCTATCCAGTTTCAATCCAATTTCTATGCCAGACGACGGGGCCAGGTTTTTAGATTACTTAATTATATATGTAGAACACACGGCTAATTTATGTGCGTCTCAATCGGCAATCTTTCCGCATATCAAATGGCACAAAAAGACATGTGTTTAGCTTTAACAAAGGCAATAAATTTCGCCAGAGTCTTATCTGAAATTTATTTATTTTGCATATGCCAATCAATGCGTTTCAGAGAGTGAAAAAAAATATATTAAATGTTTCAATTATTATTATTACACAAGAATAAAATTATACAAAAATGACAATGCCAGTTGTCTTTAAATAAATATAATAATTAGTTAAACAAAGCAAGAAAAAAATAAAAATAAAAATACAGACAGTCTCTCCCAGCGTCAGAGACAAAAAACAGATACAATATCCATAACTTTGCCACTTTACGAGCAATTAATTTATGCGTTGACAATTCTAATGACTCTTGATATATTCTCCCCATTCGCCGCGTGTTGGCTGTTTTGGGTCTGCATTCCGATTTGATGCCAAACAAAGCGACAATCAAGCCGGGAATAATCATATAATATTAATAATCATAAAATGTATTGAAATGAGCGCTAACTAGTTGATTTGATTTCAGGCACCTACCTAGCCCCGATCCAAGCCCATATCGTTCGTAATTTGATATTGTGTTAAAATATCGATGCCCGATCTCTCGCCTGTGTGGTGTCTCTGACGATCGTTGAGATAACACTTTTGGATCTCCAGCCCCGGCAACTGGTTTATTTTTCTTTAGATTTGATCAAGTCAATGAGATTTTTCGTTGGGAATTTTTATGATTACACTTGAGACAAGTGCTTGGGAGGGTGTGTCATTGGGGGTTAATTTTATACTTAATTTTATTTTAAAGGGAAGGAAGAATGTACTTTTAAAGGCATTCATTTAAAGTACAATCAAAAATATTATTTTGTATAATGAAAAGCTTAAAAATATGGTAAATATTCTGAAAAATGTGTAATGAAATAGGGTAAACATTTCTTTATTTATTTATTTGATTAACTTCCTAGCGCTAGAGTATTTCTACTTTATCCTAGTTACAACAAATTTAATTTTAAACCATTTTATATAAATATATCGAACTTTTAAATTTGTTATTCTCTAAATAATCGTAAATGTATTGTTTTAAATACATTTTTACATTTTTACCTATTAAAAATTTATATATTAAACTCTAATTTAAGTAGTTTGTTTTATTAATAGCTTACTCTTAAATAAATAAAAAGCTTTTCACATTAAAGTCAAATTTATATTTTTACCAGTAACTTAAAGCACATAAATAAATCATTTCCAAGTAAGTTTTAGTTAATGTTTGTTAAAACAAACACAATAATCTTTGATTTGACACAGAAAACCTTTATACCTTTGTTGTTATAGGCCAAGTAGTTAAATAACAAAAATACCTTTAAAATATACAAACAAACCCAAAGATTTATGTTATTTTTTTTGTGAATAAAATATAATTAAAATCTATTAGCACAAAGTCATCTGCGAAAACGATTTTGGCTGCTGAAAAACAACAAACTTTGTATGAATTTTGGTCAGCAATAAGAATGAGAATGAGAATGAGAATGGCAATGGGGTTTTTTATGGTTTTAAAAGCGGTTTTAAAATCAATTTTCTGCGAACGCCACTTGGCACAGTTCTAAATCAAGCGAAGCGCCCCAGTTTGACATATGTGCAACATTGTCGCTGCACCCAAAGATACTCTGCTGTATATTCCTCTTTTGTTTTAAGAATTTTTAAAGAACTAAAAGGGGTGCACAAAAAAAAAGGAAACAAAATTATTTCATAGCCTGTCATAAATGTCGGCAACGGAGGAGCCTCGATATATTCTCGCATATACTTGTATCATCTGCCGCTTCCGTGGCAGTCGCAATTTCCAGCATCTTCATCTTCATTCTCTTCTGCGGCAAGCGATCCCGATGCCGATGCCGATGCCGCGTTATTATGATCTTTTAATAGCCCGCAATTTTCTCACCTCGCAAAGTGTGAATATTATGGTGTAATTGCATCAACGCATCAACTCCTACCAATTTCAGGCTGAGGGCTAAAAAGGCCGCGCCAATTGCCAAAACCCTTCCCAGTGTCTCCCTCCCTCAGGTGCCTTAAGTTTCGCTCAGATCTCAAAAGTTCCCCAGCATCCCATGGCATCCCTTGCCATCCATATCCTCGTTTGAGGCGGACAGGACCAGAGCGATCCGCCGCCGCCGCCGGGCACGGCCCCATCATAACTTCTGTTGGGACCGCCAAATGTTATGGTCTTCGGGAGGTGGCACTGAAAGAAAATATTTAAGAAGATTATTCCCATTTCTTAGATTTTATTTGAAAAAATACATTTGAGCTTTTATGATCCAAATTCCTAAAAGATTCTACTTAATAAGAGATGCCATTGAAATTCCCAATTGGGTTTACTTTAAAAAATATTTTGTATAAAGAAGGTTTTCTAAAAGCCTTATGTTTCTTAAATTCCCAATAGAATATTTACGGTTTTTTTTTAATTTGCTATTATAATTCCCAAGTGGAATTATTTATGGTGCTTAATTTCTCTCACTTCACATACGGGTACGGGTCTGATCTGCTCATGTGGGGCGTTGATTGTGGTGCAACTCCTTCTTTTCTGAGGCATTCACTGCCGCCATTTGGCCCGGGCTCTGTGGATTGCCGACAGGTTCATGTTACCTGATGCGGCGATGCCTTCTCTTCTCCTGCCGTTCCGCTGCCTTTTATGAAATTATGGCAATAGTGCGTAATTATTTTCTGTGCTCTTAATTTTTGCCAGGCTGTTTTTCGGTTGAACTTAAGAGAGAGAGAGAGACCCCTTCGTTTATTGAAATTACTTTCGGCATTTATAACATTTTTTTGTGGGGTTGTAAGGCAGATGAGTCAGAAGTGGCAAGGTTTTGGTATTTCTGCGTGTAATATTTTATAAAAATAAAATCTTTAAGTGTTTTTCAATAAATTTTAATTAAAAATGTAGGGTTAATCGACAATAAATTCCTGGACAATCTTTTGTAATATCTATGAGATACATTGGTATTAAATGTAATATTTTTCCCCATTCTTGGAATATTTATTTTACATTCCCAATCACTCCTTCACATTTTATATTCTAGTTTTGAATGGCTTCTTTCACACTTAACAGCCTCTTTATGATCAGGCCTAAGCATAACGTCTATATCAAACCAATTAGAGTCGCATTTTTGTTGCAAGAGCAACTTGCTCTAATTTGCTTACAAGCTCCTGGCTCTTTACTTACTGCTGCCACTTGGGTTTGGTGTTGCTGTGTTGCATTAGGTTCACACCCAGCCACATTTTACTTTACACATTGCCCACAAATTGTCGCTGCAATGTAAGGCCTAAAAACCCAGACATCCTAGCTGCTCATGTGGATGTTGCTACCACTGATGTTGCTTCTACTGCTGCTGCTTGTGTTGCTTTTCCTGGGCTGTTGATACCAATTTGATGGCATAATTTCAGCATGCCCTGCAGCCATATAAATTTGTATGTTGCTGTCGTTGCCATCGCCCTGCTGCTCATGTTGCTGTTGCTGCTGTTCCTCCTCCTTCGATGTTGCTGCTGGACACTGGAAATAAATACCAAGAATATAGTTATATAAAATAAATAAGGGCTGTCGATTGTATCTTTCACTCAATTCACTAAATGAAAGTTATAATCAAGAATCATATTCAAAAATATATTAACATAGACTTTAATTTTGTTATATTTTCAAAGGTTTGGTTACATTTAGTTTAAAATATTTTAAAGTATTTATTCTTTGTCTCCTGGCTGTGTATCGAAGTTGTGGCAACTTTAAATGCCAAACGGCGGCGGCTGCCTCGCATCCTGGCCGGGATTTCAATTTTATGCCCAAAAGGTACGCCAACATGGCCTGGCTGCTTGTCTTGCTTGCAGCATGCCGCATAATTGTTGGTCGTTCAGTTGCCGCCGATCAGTTCAGAGCCTCAGCTCTTGATCCCCAAGCTAGTCATAAGTCCTGGATATCCATACCCATTTTAGGATTACCCTTTAATAGGGAAAATAGGGCTAATTATCCTTCAAAAGCGAGAATCATAAGTTTATTTCTATTTGGGATTTTTCAGAAATATTATTAGTATTTTGTTTAAAAAACTTTTTAAAGGAATTTTATTCTTTTAATTTGTATATATTTATTACCCCTATTTACTGGGTATTTATCTTCGACTATTTGAAAGTAACTTCCTTGAAAATTACGCTTGGCTAGAGCTAAGATCGTCTGGGCATCATCCGTTCGTCCGTTCGTTCGACTTGGCTGGCCACGCTTGATGACCCCCGGAGGTGTTAAAAATTGGAAAATGCAAATGCATAAAAATAATTTATTTCGCTAGTTTGAACATCTAAGTTGGTGCCGCCATCAGAGGCCAGCAGCTTGTCGACGCTGAGGATTATACGGTGGGCCAGGATACAGTAGCTGACACAATTGTCATTTCGCGTGGCTGCAGTGTAAATACAGTTGTGGTAACCGAAATAATAACAAAACTAAATCGAAAAAAAATGGAAAATTAATTTATAATTCAGGGAAGTTTTTATAAAAATTTTAAAGATTTTATATATGTTTGTATGAGCTAGGCTTTTAAGTCTTGAATTTCAAATAATCAATTAAATTTCTAAAATGAGAAGAGTTCTTCCAAATCAAAACGTATTTAATTTTATTTGTGGCCATATATTAAAAATCTAGCTACGAAGAGAAGGAAAATCCTCACAGTGTTCGTGGTAGTTTCTAAATAATTTTTTAACATTTTGCTTATGGTTATATGTTGAGGTTAATCTAAAAAAGTTCCTAAATTGAAATAATAAATTGATTTCAAGGAAAAAGGATCTTTCAAACATTTTAAATTATATTATTAAATATTTGTTATTTCTCGTTTATATTTTTAAATTATGATATTTATCCTGTAGCTTAATTTATAATTAAGACTACAGTGTGCAAATATATAACTATACAACCTATACTAAATCCAATTTAATTTCAAGATAGTTCTTATTATTCTTACCCCATCTGTGTGTACTACAATCGTTATTGGCCGCGGTGAAAATCGCTGTTAAGATTTATGCCACCTTGGCCAGGCGTTCGGCTACTGGTTTTGCCACATGCATTTTATTTCCATACCGCAAGGGTTTTAATTTCACACCAGACGCCGGGCCAGTTGGCAGTTTCCAGTTTTTGTTTTTTTCGGCCGCTTCCTCTCTCTCTCTGGCGGCGGCTCCTCGTAGTTATGTTGTCTATTATTGGCTGTCAATATAAATGTCAGAAAGCGGCTCTTAATGGCCTTTTGCAAGAAGCCGGCTTTGGTGAAAAAATTTAATTAAAAAATCGACTTTGCCGCCTTTGCTCTGGCCGTGGCCAGCCTTCCCAAAAGGAAGTGGAATTCAATTACGCGGGGATATCGCTGGGATAGCATAAACTCCAGCATAAACAACCTTAAGGCTAATTAACTGCAATTTCAATTAGTTTTTCCTCGACAATATATCATCGCTGGTACTTGGTATCCGTTTATATGTACTTACTTGTATCTATTGTGTATATACGCCATGTATCTGTATCTCTAGCTCTGGCACCCACACTCTCGGGCGAGAGAGATAAACATAAACGCTTTGGTCGATCGTAAAAAACGTACTAAAGTTGTTGGTAATTTGTAAAAGAGCGCGTCGAAAAGTTTTGCGGCACGAAAATGGTAGCCAAAAAATTTTGTGTTATGTGGTGCCGCCATTTTGTTTGTGGGTGGATCCCCTCCCCGATACACACATATACGCACTCACACTGAAAGGAGGAAGGAAGCATTTGTCGAAAATGTATTTGTTTTTGGGTATATAAAGGATTAGGGTGGCACACTTTTTATTCATAACATTTCGCTTTTTTATTAATTTTGAATATTGGTTAAAATTTATATGTAATTATTTAATGATAAATTAGTAACTAACTCTAATATTTTAATGTTATTTTATTTGAATTTTTTATTCTAATTTCAAAATTTTGTGTCTAAGTTTATAGGATTTATTTAATATTTAGAATAAATTATAAAACAATTTCTTTTGATAAATAAAGACGCTTCCGTGATTATGTATACACCATTAAGAGATTCCCCTGGAAATATCTGCTCTTTCCATTAAATATTTTATATTTTTTTTAAGAATTAAATGTTACTGTGTTACTGTAATTATTAATTACTGTAATTAATTAAAAATTATTAAAAAATAAACTTCCGATTTATAACAGTACAAACACAAGTTCCATCATTAGGTCAACTAAAAATATCATTTGAAATGATTAAGAAATTATAAAATTATTATTTTAAAAAATTCTTAAAAAAAAGGTCTTGAGTAACCCTTTTGGATCCACTCAATTTATATAAATATGTTCATCCCGCTTACTCTTTTTTCGGGTGCGGAAAGGGTTTTGATAAACTTTTTACACATTATATGGCTAACATTGTCCCGTTGTTGCTTCCAGCATTAAACCCTTTTCTCCCGGCTCGTTTTCCGCGCAGTGGGTGTAAAAAAGTTGAAAGCAGACTTAATGGCGCCACTTGCGCTTAAAATTTATTTTATGATGCGCATGCTAAGCCACAGTTGAATTTTAAAATACATCCAAGGACTGGCTTATCCTTAAGGGAGCCGCCGAGCTGGAGAGCTGGAGCGCCCCAGAGGAAAAACTCTTTCGGAAAAAGTTTCGCGCTCCTTTTTCGGTTTTTGGGGGTAGGGAGGAGTTTTCCGGGTGGTGTGGAAAATGGCATGTTAGCATGTGCCTTGGCTGTCAAGAGCGCTGCGGGGCTTAACGAAAGGATTTATGTATCAACGCTTTAAAATTTCGCCCAGATAACGCGCGTTTAATTGGCTCGGGGAGCGTGTGTGTGTGTGCTCGAAAAACTTATCCTGGCAGCTCCTTTTTCTCCTTTTTCCTATACCCATTCTTTTCCCCGCATTTCCCTGGGGCTCATATGATTTCCACATTTTTTCCCTGCTACCCCCAAACCCTCGCATATGTATTCGCTTGTGCTAACTGCGTTCAAATCTTTTTTAAAACTGCGTGTCGCCGCTTATCTGAGTTTTAGAAAATTGAGTGTTGGTCGCCAGAGTTAAATGGGGTTGGGTTTTAGGAGTTTTTAAAGGGGAGAAATATATATTTTAGATAGTTAAGAGATTTATTTATTAATAACCTTAAACTATAAGTAATAAAAGGTTATAAAGCATTACCTTATAATATTTTTCCATCTTTAAACACACTTTAATCTTACGCTAAAGCTGCTACCGTTACGGTCATTATTTATTTTTTATTATACGACTTTTGCTCCTCAATTATGAAATCCAAATCGGGACAAAAAAAATAAAACCCATCATTGTTCAAGGAAAATTCCCATCCATTTTTGGGTGACTTCCATTCAATGTGAAAGGTCTCAAGCGACCTTGAGGGGCAACTTAACACATAATACAGAGCAAACCTGAGTTGATGAAAAAGTTCTGGGACAAATAAAAATTAGTCTTTCGCCATAATCAAGTCATAATATTGTGATAACTATTGTCTGCCATAAGCAGCTTAGTCGACACAATTGCTGAGGTTTATAAAAAGTCTCCATCCTAATCAGCTTAAGTTTTTTGACAATATAAAGTGTTAATTTGCTTAAAGAAATCAAATCGTATGCAAACTAAGCGCAAAATACGTTGCGCAAAATAGTGATCGAATCTGTAAAATCAATGCGGCAACGTTGACATAATTTTGTCAAACATGAAAACACACTTTAAGCAGCGATAAAATGCAATAAATTAGAATTTAATTAAACTAAAAGCCGAAACGTTAATTTGACTCTCGGCCCAACTGGGGAATTCTTTCAGCCTTTCATAAGCGGGCAGTAAAAATGTCAAAATATTGTGCTCGGCCCAGAGTCAGAGAAGCTGTCAGGCTGTCAAGCATATTCAAAACTCACCTCTCATTGTCATTGTCATTCAGAGAGAGATTCCCCCCTGCTCTAATCTTGCTCAAGACGTGTGCACTGCAAGAAAAAGGAATGGAAAAAATTTGGAAAATTAGATTTGAATGGTAAAAAATCAGGAAATTACGAGGTATCTGATTTTAGTAACAAAATGTGGCAAATATTTACTCATTATTTTAGTATATGTTTTGTAAATACTTTGTGTACGGTATATTTTGTGTAGTATTTTTTAGAATTTTTAAAGTATATATTTAGTATTTTATAAAGTATACATTTTGTCTATTGTATATACTTTGCGATAACTTGCAACAATTTTTAAGAATAAATGTAATTAAAAAAGAAGAACATAAGATCTGTTTTGAACTTATTTCAAAATTAAATTCTCTATTTTCTTTTATGCATTAATTTCCAAATATTTTCCTCCAAGTGCACTCACACTCGTGTGAGACCCGGGGCCCAGGTGGGTCCCCGGTCCATTGTTGTGCCTCGCTTCTAACGCCTCACTAAACAACACGAGCTTATGTCCGTAAACCTAATGAACGGATTAACTATCCCCCGCGGGCTCCGCGCTCCATCGGAACCATCTCCGCCGATATTTCATGGTTGGTGTTTTTGTGTGAAAGATCTTACATCGGATCAACGCCGGGGCCGTGTGTGGCAAGGTGATAAACTTTGATATTTTAATGATATTTTCAACAAAACGCTGCTCGTTGCACATAAAAAACATGGTCGTTTTTTTTTTTCATCTCCTACTCCTTTTTTTTCATGGGTTAACTCTCTCGCCTGGTGTGGCATTGTCGAAGAATTGTAACTGTTTGGCTTAAATCGGGTTCGCTTTATAGCCCCCCAGAGTATCGGTTGGTATTTCTTCCTTGCCTTGTGGCATTAAACTCATTTTACAGGTGTCTAGTGATTTATGAGCTGTAAAAAATCTCAATTTTCGAAGTTGTTACTGATATTTGGCATCTTGTGGGATCAGAGATACGGATTTCATAGATCGCAGGAGCTTACAATGTAGGAATGAAGTGTCATTTCGATTAAGTGGGGGTTGATGGATTGCAGGATGGATTGATGATAATTATATTTGGGAGTTTCCTATTTAAAAAAACACTATTCCATTTATAGAAATAATTAGCAAACTTTCAAACTTTCAAATTCTCAATTCTCCTTAAAACTATTTTAACTAAATTTAATGCCTTGTAAATTCCTAAAAAACAATACGATTTTCAACATTTAACGCTCTTTTAGCAGTTAAATTCATTGACCATTTCCTTTGTTTAATATTTGTTATTTATGTAAATTTTTGAAAGAATTTTAAACGCTTTATGGGATATTTTGGAAACCCAATAGCCCAGCTCCCCTATCGATCATCTCAGGTATCATCTAACCACCTCCTTTCTCTGATTTGAACGCGCTCCCAAAAGCAATTTTAATATGTTTTCCAATTCCGTGTAACACGAAACGCTTGCCGTTTTTTTTTTCTGCTTTGAATATCTTTTACAGTAAGAGACTGTCGAGAGTTTTTCTCTACAGTTTTTTATGGCAATATAAACGCGACGATTAAAACGTAAAAATCAACATTTAAAATCATGTTCGGTTTAATTTCGAATCGAATTAATGCGGAGCTTGGGGTGGCTTGGCCAAGTAAACTGGCTGGGCAGCGGAGCGTCTAAGCCGCAGAGCTATCCGCGGCCATGTCAGACATATCAACTTAGCCAAGTTAGTCAACCGGAGTTGGTCATTCCGCTCAGCATTCAGCGGCTAATAAAATGCCTGAGTTATCCCGCATGAAATGAAAGGAAATATCACGAGATGCACCGGACTCTCGGTCGTCGGTCGTCTCATGGCACATCATTAAAATCAACGTTTACATACGGCAAACATCAATGCAGACAAACAACACAAACCTTTTTTTAAACTGCAGATAAAAATCAGCAAAGCGGCGCAAACACACTGCGAAACAAATGTGCAAAAATATTGTATAATTTACATTTAAACGAAAGCGCGAAACACGAACACGTTAGCGGAGGAAGGTGCCTCTGCTGCTGCTGCTTCTGCTCCAGCTGCCGGCCAAGATTGCCTACTTCCTGAGCCTGAGCTGCTCCGGAGCTCATTTACAATTCCAATTATGCACAACATTTTCTAATTACATGACGATCCACGCTCCTCACCGCTGCGACGCTGGCGAGGAATGCCGCGGATGCAGCGGATTGATGCACTGGAAGAAAATCGAAATACATTAGCCCGAAAATCAAGAAAATTTAAACCCAGGTTAATGAAATTTTTGGTATTAAATATTAAGAAATATGGAAAATTTGTGTTCTGTAAAACGCAGTATTAGATTGATTTCATTATTTTTCTCTCTACCTTTTCTTATAATTCCTTAATAGTTTTTGTAATTATAAATGCACAAATAATTAAATATCATTATAAAAATATTTTTGTTATACTTTCATCTGGCTTTAGAATATTTTCTTTTTGTATGTATAAGAAAAGTCTTAATTTAATTGATGTGTTTTTAATAATTTCCAACTGGTGCTAAGAATAAGTTAAATTATAACTTACATTAATTTTTTTTTCTTAATTTTTCTATTTTCATATTTCAACAGCATAGCACAAGGAAGTATGATTTAGTTCTTATTTTTTTTATATTAGATTTTAAGTAGTATTACAAGTTTTGACACATTACAATGAAAACTTTTGAATTTCTTAAAAATAAATAAACCATAAATATTATTTTAATAGTTTCGTTATTTAGTACCACTTTAAAAAATACCTTATAATGTTAGACAATATAAATTCTATGGTGTAAAGCTTTATTTTAAATAAAATTTTTTTTAGCCATCTAGCAGCACAAAGTAAAAAGTTAGCTTATAATATCATCTTTAAGCTCTTAAAATGATTTTTTTTTTATATTATACCCCATTTTCTCCAGTGTATGTGATAGCGTTCACATATATCAGCGACGTCGTCGCGCTGATTTCATTTGACTACCAAAGGCGTGGGCCGTGAGTGTGAGTGTGGAAATGTGTGGATATGCCCGCTGGTCATCATCACCTGGCACCACCCCGGCCCCTTCCCCGTAATCATTGCCCCCGCCCCCTCTCAGCACCGGAATGTACTCCTTAATTATCGTATGGTTTTAATGTGCAGCTAATTGTGTTGCAATCATATTGCCGTACACTGAGCAAGTATTTTAATTGCCCTGCACTTAAATTCAATCATTTTCCTCGCTGCTCGTTTTCGTATCTTTTTTCACATTTTTGTTGTTGTTGTTGCTTCTGCCGTTTCTGTTGCATTTTCATTTCAATTTCACATTTTGCAGCCTGCATATTTTTTTCTGTTTAATTTCTTCGCTGCATTACACATACGCCGTGTGTGCTGCATAGAGCACGGTATTGTAGTATGTGGTGCATGCAGCATATATATTTTTTTTCAACAGCTGTTAAATTAGTTCAACACTTCAGTTGACGGCATGTTCCATTGGCATGACATTCAACTGACAGTTGGTAATCTCTGGCATGTTGGCAATTTCAGACAGAAACGCCAAACGGACAAACGGACAGACGAACGGACAGGGAGACGGACGACCAACTGACAGACAAGCAAAATGTGAACGAGATGATATGTATGGGCAAAGGCGGCGGGGAATTCGCACACTGGCAAAAAACAAAAAAAAAAAAACATTGGAATAATTGTAATTAATTGTTAATTTTTTTTGCATTATTAATGTGACGGGGGCTTTGTAATAGAGAGATTATGCGGTGGATTTAGGGAGGGTTGTGAGCACTGCGAGAAAAACTAGAGTAAATATATAAGTGTTGCTAAATTAGTTAATTTTTAGAATTGATAAAAATTAAACAATTAAACAATTAAATTTAACACCAAAAGTTAAAGTTCGTACATTTTTATTATAAATTCCTTATTTTTCAATAATATTTTAAAAATTTATAAAAATCTATAAAAAAGATTCATAAATACAGAAAAGTATTTAAATAATATTTTAAGAATAATGAGAAATAACTTAAGGGTTAGAAAAACAATAGTAAGATGGCCTTTTCAGCTTTTTAAAGTTAGAAAAGTATTTAAATATATATTTTTTTTCATTGTCTTACATATATTTTTATTATTTTAGTTATCTTTTTATGGATATTTTTCTGTATTAACTATTATTCTCTCAGTGCTAGTCACTCGCATGCCTCAAGTTCAAGTTGAGTTGCATGCACTGTTGCTGCAAATAAAATTGTTGCACTTAAGCAGTTACAACATCAGCCGGCAACCTGCAACCTGCAATGTCTGACAAACTATTCCAAAGGGATTTGAGCGAGGGTCTCGAGAGATCTCACTATATACCTTCTGAGTGCCCGAGGGCGGCTTGTAAATATTCACGTTGATGTTTTTATTATGATTAACATAAAGGGTGTGGCCGATATAAAGACAGAGCAAACTCTGCTATCTGCGGATTATCGAGACACTTATCCAGGCACAAATATTGCACGGCCAAGGTTTTTGGGGTTCCCGATTTCTCAAATTCTCAATACTTGACTTAAGGCGGGCGTGGGTGGAATTATTCTCACTCTCTCTCTCTCTCTTATTGCAACTTTTATAAAGAAGCATTTTTCACTGCCCCATCGATGACGATATTCCGCTGAGGCAGACGTTGCGACGACGCCTGGGCGTACAGTGAAAACCACCTGCTGGGCGACGGACACAGGACCCAATAATCAGTTAAATGGCCGCGAACGGCAACGGGAGACGGACAGCATTTGGCCACAATGAACACGCCATAAAGCAAAAGTCAAACAAAAAATTAATAAAAGCGAACACGGACCCCAAAATGACTGCGACTCTCCGTCTGGGTTCTGAGTTTCTGAGCTCTCGAGCTCGAAGTTCTCCGAGTTTCAGAGTCTCCGAGACCTTCAGTTGGCCTTTTTGCATGTCGAACGATCGATCAAAATATAAACGAGGGTATGCAAATGTTAGGGGTCTCGCCAACGACATGCACTGAGAGAAAAGTTGAATTTAAAATCAGTAAAATAATCAGAAAGCTTAATTTTAAAGAAATTTATAGGGGATCTGTTACATCATTCTTTGAAGACGAAATGTACGCCTAAACCTAGGCTACAAGGTATACATTATAAAGTCCCTATAATTCTCAACTGGTTAAAAAAAATATTCATATAATATATATACAATTTTGTTCTACAAAGATTTCTAAAATAAATATATTTTTTATATATTTTTTCCCCTTGTGTACCTCCATCTTCTCGCATCGATGAGGTTCAGTTGCAAAGCAGCACACACATCCTTTCGAAATGCTTCTATAAAAACGAAGAAACAGCCACAAATACCTTCTTGGGCATTAAAAGCGCATATAAAACTGTCAAATTGTTTTGTGCCATACGAAAATTATGAGCCTTCATTAGCGTTCAGCTTGTATGCAGTTTGTTAAGTGAAATTGAAAACAGAACTCGGTACCTGGGGACCCGGGACTCGTTATCCTCTGGAATTCTTCTGGCCTTAACACTCGGAATTTGTTTTCTTTTTTTTGGGCCTGCTGTGCTGGGCATACATATATTTTTTGGGGTCTAACGCATGTGTTGACAGCTTATTAATGTCTGGCCATAAATCGGAATGAAGGTAACAAGGCCAGGACTTCGATTTCGATTTTCAATTCGCAACATTGTAGCTGGAGAAGGGGATAGGTCAAAAGTTCGAAGGGTTTTTGAAATAAATTTTATGTACATAAGGAGGGAAATGTTGAATATACAAATTTAGAATTTATTTTTAGTTGGTTCTTTTTAAGAAGAGTTTGAAGGAATTTATATAGATTATTCTCATTAATTTTCATTAATATAAAGCTTGCATTTTCTACTGACCTCTAGAGGAATTTCCCTTGAGTTCAGCTATACATTTTCAAGTAGAACTAGCTCACATTCAGCTGTCTGGGTGGTCCGTTATAACAAAATGCACAATTTGTTTTGAAAAAATTGCGATACAACATCGACTCCCCCCGTTGGCAGAAACTCTCATCGCATCGCAAAACTGGCCACGAGAGCCGTAATGCTGTCAAATCTGACAGTTATAATTGCCCCATCATAATGCTGCGTCATGTCTATGACAATTTAATTGTGGCTAGGAAAGCGCGCAATTACATGTCGAGGCAGGAGAAAAAAATAAAAACCATAAATAAGAGGAAAATAAATATAGAGGGGAAAAAAAGCGGGGCAAATTGAGAATTTGCAATTGAAAGCAAAAATTTGCATTCACTGGCAGCCGCCGCCGCACTGCTTTACTTGCACCCAATTAAAATTGTTCACACGTTCGCATAATTAATACTCAAATAGAGCACTTGTCAACCCAGAAGACCGGGCATTGTCTGGTTCCTGCATCAAAGTGCAAATTTGCCACAAAGTCAGCTTCTGCGAAGGTCTCCCTTCTTCTCCTTGGCGGCTAATTATGATTTTTTGTAACGAAAAACAGACAGTCGTTTGACAAGGAATGGGCGGCCGAGTCTCCGGATAATATTTACGCATATGACAAATAAATATGTTGCAAGGAATTTTTAAAATAAAAAAGAAAATTAAAAAAAAAAGAATCCGAGGCTGAGAAAGGAAAAGCAGGCCGTTTGGCCGCCTTGCCTTTGAGTGACAGACAAAGTGTTGCTTGCCATTGGGCAGGCAAAAACTGTCATCTGTCAATTTGACAGTTTAACTAGGTAATTAGTATGTGTGTGCATCGAGTGTGTGTGTGTGTGTGTGTGGTGTGTATGGGTTGTGTGCGAGTGTGTTTGAGAGTGTAGTGTGTGTGGCGACTAGAAGCGCGCCTGTCACTGAGCAATGAAGTGAGCCACTTGAGTCTGCCACTGATTCTTGGAGGCCCCACCAGGTGCACTCAGAGAAAATAAGAGTAACTCAAAAGTTGAGAAATAAGTCATAAAATATCAACTTTTTAAATTTTCAGTTAAGGCTTAATTTTAGTATAATATGAAAAGGAACTTACTTTATATTAAGGCTTTTACCAGCTTTTTAACTTTTCTCTATTCCTTTTCTACATTAAACATTAGCTTTCAAAAAATAAATAAATAAATAATAAATTAGTATATAAATCTATATATATAATATAATATAATGTAATATAATATAATATAATATAATATAATATAATATAATATAATATAATATAATATAATATAATATAATATAATATAATATAATATAATATAATATTCTAATAAAAATAGTATTTCCAAGGTGGGAAAAATATTTTGTAAAATTTTTACAACATTGTTTTTTAAACTAAAAGACAACCCTAGCCTTCTTTTTAGCGAAGCAGTTCGGGAGTGTCTAATGTCAAAGAGAAACGAATGAGCTTTTTATTATTATAGAAACTATTTAAACACAAAATCAAATATAAATAGAAATATTTGGTAGATTCAAAAGTTAAACAAAAGTATAGCCTACTTTTTAGCGACGAAGTACTGATATTCCAGACAGAAGCTAAAAACAATTTAATTTTCAAAATACTTAACCTAACAATATCCAACTTAATGTGTAGGTAAAGTTTATATAGTACTATTTTCAAACTTAATGTGTCTGTAAAATTTTTAAAAACTAAATTCCCAAATCAAAACCTTTTTTTTTTAATAAAACAGAGAAATAACAATAAAAAAAAATAAAATAAATTAGTAACTGGAATAAAAAGAGTTGTATCTATCGAATAAATCTCTTTAAAATTCTGGCACAACTTTAGTACCATTCCCCAGACCCCCCAGCATATTTCCAGTGCATTTTCCGGCTGACTGCCGGGACAGCCCAGTGTTTGTGGCCTCAGACTCAGCCTCAGCCTCAGCCTCAACCTCCGCCGCAGCGAAATGTCTCTCTTCCGCTTGTAATTCATCATTTGACATGCGGCTGACTGCACTCGGCGCTGAGCTGTGTAAAGTGATCTGCGTCTGCAATCTGCGATCTCCAAGATCTCTGGGATCGCTTCAAGATCTCGGCGATGATCTGCATTCGCGCCGCGCACTTCCTGCTGCAACTTGCTACTGCAACTTGGTGCTGCAACGCTCGGCAATTACTGCAGTTTTAAGTGCTTGACTGCCAACTTCATTGCGGCGCATCGTCATCGTCGCGTTTGTCATTCGCATTGAAATGGAACCAAACAGACGAGTTCGCAAATAAATCATCTTGCCCATCCTGCATCCTCTGTTCTACTTTGCTTTACGGCCACTTTTCCTTTGCTTTTATATAGCCTTTTCCCCCTTTTTCTCCCACTTTTCCCCTTTTTTTGTTTTTGTATTTTATTTATTTGTCTTTTAGGGGGCTTGGAGTGTTGTCTGCAATGTGGCGGAAAATTATGTTGTATGTTGTATGTATGTTGCATATTCTGTGGGCTGCTGATCGGTGGGCAGACACTTGCGAATGATGACTCTATGGCTGCCGGCGGCTTAAGTGTTTCCAGTTTTATGGGGAAACTTGAAAGTTATTGGTTTTATTTTAAAGAAATTGGTACATATATATATATTTGAAACAATTACAGGAAATTATATAATACCTGAAAAAAAATCTAGTTTTCTCTGTAAGCCATTCACAGTCCCCTGTGATAGGCATTAATCTTCCTGGCAAGCTGCTCAAACTGGAGCGGAATGAATGGGCAATTCGTTTAACAGCTAATTAGCCAAGTGGCTAATACGGCTAAAAACGGGTAAGGATCAACCCAGATCCCACCAATATATATACCAGAGTCCAGACCCGTTTCGAGACTTAATGAACTGTCTTTAACGATCATTTCGTATGCATGCAGCAGCAGCAGCAGCGCAACAGCGGCAGCAGGCACATCATTATTAAAATCACCGGTAATCAAGTTCAAACGTCAAAAAGACAAAGGAAAACTAAGAAGAAAAACAAAAGCAGACTAGCATGAAACTAGAACAGGCTGTATGGCGATCAAAACAACATCGAAACCGATTTAAAATCGATTAACCTGTTTCTCGGTGGCACTTCATAAGCCCGAAAAACGTGTGCGGCAGCAGCAGGGGCGTAACTGAAGGGGGATTTTGGGGGTAAATCATTTTCAACAAGTTTTTGACGCTGTTTGAAATAATAGAAAAAATATTTACATTATGAGGATATTTTTAAAATGTGTCTATTTATTGTCTAATAAATTATCAAGTATTTTAATTTATTGTTTTAAGGCCCAAAGATCAATATAAAAATATTTTGATATCCTTAATAAATTTTTGAGGAATATTTTTATTACGTACACTTGTTTCGGGGCTTATTTTGAATTCGAAAATAATTCCCTTAATTGTAACATTTTTAAATATTTACAATAATCTTTTGGCTAATTTGTAAGTATTATTTTTAAAGGTAAAATCGTCTGAAATATTTAAAATTTTAATTTGAAAAAATCCCTTATATGAAAATATATTTATACTTATTTTGTGATTCTATTTTTAATTTTTTGTGTAAATCTCTTAACATTAAAATGGAAAATTCTTTTGTACTGCTATATATTAAAAAAAAAAGCTGCAATAAAAAATAATTCGATGTTCGTAACATATTTTTCAACAAACAATTTTTTCTGTATGTTTTGGACGTGTTTATTTTCATTTTGAAAAAGAACCTCAATAGATCTACTTTAACCAATTTTAAAAAATGATTCCCTTAAGAACCCCCTATAAATATTTCCCGTAACCACCTCTGATCAAAAGCAACACCAACAGCAGCAACATCAAGGCAGCAACATCAGCAGAAGCAGCAGCAACAGCAACAGGTTGATTTACGGCAAATTCTCACATGTCAGACAGAGGCGCGAGTTAAATGCGGCTGCAGCCAAAGGAGAAAAAAAAATCTTGAGAAAAAAAACTCCAGAAAAAAAGAGTGAAGAACACAGAAATGTTGCCGCTGTGAATGCCGCCGCCTCTTTTATGCCGACAGAACGTTCAACATCGAACACGCCCACCAGCAATCGAGAAAAGGTAAAGGGTAGCAGCAACAACACCAGCAACATGGGGCACGAACAACATCCACCGGCAAGGTGAGAATTTGTTTGATTAGAATTTCGGGTCGAACAAGATAAGGTGCATTTTTCAGATTGACTTTCGGGTAGGTAAAGGATATCGCCTTCGCATGTGTGTGTAGTATGTACCTACAGCAGACGAATTCCTAATGATTGTTGAGATAATATCGAATGAGAGAGGTTTGGCATGGTTGAAAATTAACTTCTGGTTGATTTATTAATGGGTTTTGGGTAAATAATATATATATATGTGGGTACTTAAGTTTATCAGTTAAATATATGTTGTAAATTACTATGATATGTAAAGGTTGGATTGGTGATCACAGATATATATTAAATATATACTACATTAAGCAATTAATTGTACTCACTTTCAGACTGAAAAAAAAAATAATATATACACTGACCCACTTTCCCCATTTTCTGCCTATTCCCTTGGCACGTGGAAAGCCTTTGTTTTGACTTTGTTTTCTCTTTGTTTTCCCTTTACTTTTTTGTTAAAACTCACACTTACCCTTATAAATTCCCTTATCCCCCGTGCCGGCTAATCTCAATTTCACGCCCAATACTTTAAAAGTGAAACTTTAATTTATTTAGCGTAACAATTTTATAAATTGCTCTCATTGCGCAGGCACCCGGGGGTTGGCCATATCTCTGGCAGAAGAGGGTTCCACAAACCCAACCCGGAGCAAAGGGTTGTTAATCCGGCTGCCTGCCTGCCCGCGACGAGTGCCAAGTTGTGATATTTCGCACATTTTAACCCCTTGTGTTTCCCTCCTTTCTAGGGGGTCCTTGTAAAAAGGGGGCGGTAAACTTTCCATCCATTGAGAGAAGGAGAAGGTTGACTTAATCAGCGGCGAAGCGAAGCTTCCTTTCTGTTTTGGTCCAAGTTGACAGTTGATTTTCGTTGTTATCTATGGTCTCATTAACGGGGTAAATCGCCATCTATGCTTCAATGACTCTTGACTTTGTTGGTTGTTAAAACCAGTCAAGTTTGAAATCAGTTTCAGTTTCAGTTTAGTTTCGGTTTCAGTTTCTGTCTTAGTAGGGCGAAAAACCCACAGACCGCGAACAGGGTCACGAATAAAATAGGGAAATAGCTTTAACTTAGTTAGAATTTAAAGATTTCCTAGCAAAAACTGTAATACATTTTTACAAAAGATTGTAACCAGCAATTTTTGATAATGAACATTTTTCTAAGTAGCTTTGGAATGAATTTTAGAATGAACAAAAATTCGTAGAGTTTTGAAAATCTTTGAGAAAGGCCTACAACAATTTAAAACCTTGTAAAAAATGTTGAGGTATCAATTTCGGTGTATAGGTAAATTTTAAAGGTTTTTTTTAACCTTAATCTTTTAATTTGCATATGAGGAGCATATGGGATATCTAAGTTGGTTTTTATTGAAGAAGAAGTCGAAAAATTTTTAATGCATTTTAACCAATAAAAGCGGAAAGTATTTTAACCGTGTAACAATCCCTATTAGCCTGTAATAATTATTTTAAAAAGTTAAGTTTTTAAAAGTTAAAGTTAAAAGTTAAAAAGTTTTATACAAAATATAGTAAAGTATAGTATAGTAAATGCTTTATTAGAAATCTTTTTTCGACGAGGTCATAACATACCAACATATTTTTGAATTTTACATGATAAACTCATTGTAAAAATTCACAAAAACTCTTCACAAATGTTTTTCAAATATATTTAAAAAAAAATCTAAACATACCAAAAAATATATATTTTAAATTTTACATTAACATACAAAATTGCATACAGAAAATAAGTTCGTTCTCATTTCATTAAGTTCCCTTCGATAATATCATCCATTTTCAGGGGTCCAATGAACTCGGACATCTCTCCAACGGACGACATATGTCCCGGCAGTTTTGCGAAAATTTTAATAATTTAGTTTTAATGTGTCTTTTGTGCCCGGTGTCTCTGCCACACTGTGTGTGTGTGTGTGTGTTTTGTGTGTGCAAATAATGCAATAAATCGACGACACGCAAATGGCTCATTAGCAGGAGAGAGGAGAGTGGAGTGGAGTGGAGAAAACCCCTAACGTTGTGTGGCAATTAATAAACTTTACAGCTCATTATTAAGCATTATTGTCTTTCAACATAGGCCATGTATGTTGGCCATCCTGGCCAAGTTCGAGTGCGAATTCGAGTCCCGAGCTGGCTGCCAGTCGGTCGGTTGGTAATTGCCGCACAAGCAGCGCCTCATATTAGTCGCAGTCATAACTCATTCCGGGGCCATCTTCGCATCAATTAAAAGAGTAACATGTCCGCTATCAGCTCTCCATCTGTGATGATGAGTAAATTGCATGCACCTCGATAACGCTTCAGTTGTCAATGCAATCGTGTAGATATATATATAGAGATATGTCGGATATATGTTTGTATAACCCGCTCTATATCTATAAAGCTGCAACTTCTGAGACAAGGGCCATGTCTGGGGAGTGTGTGCGAACTGGCGGCGGCTTTCATCACTTTCAGAGGGTTTTCGTTGAGGGTTTTTACTAGGTTCTAACATGCAACAGCCCAGGTTGGGTATCATGATCTAGAAATAATTTAATCCAAGAGAAAAATGTTGCAAGAATAAAAAACTATTAAAAGTTCTCTCAACTCTAGCTCAAACATTACCCGAATCAGTCTATGCAAATGACCCATTCTCATTTAAATTTTAAACAATACCCGAAATATATTTAGACATATGTTAGCCCATTGTCTTGATGCTCTTTTCGTGTGTGTTAACACTTTGTAATTTTGTGATTTTCCTGTGCGGAATCAGTGAGCTGGAATCTTGTCAAGTGAAAGGTTCACGATACCGAGCGGGGGTCATAAATCAATCCACCGGCACTGGCACTGCCACTGCCATTCTTGTATAAATTTAAATTGAGTGACAAAACAGGGCGAGCTAACTTGTTTTGCGATTAAATGATGTGTAAAATTGAACCGTTAAACATGTCCATAGGGAGAGAGAATCCGGGTGTGTTGTTCTAGCCTGCCTTCTATTATTTTTCTTACATCACAGAGACAGCTTCCCGACTCCTCCTGATCTATGCAAATTGCTTTGAGACTCCTGCTCCTGCCTGATAAAATATTTGCCATGTCCATCTGCTGTCATATTAAAACTTAACAAATACCCCCAACGAAGCCAATGCTTTTGACACATTTGGTAATTGTCCATCCAATTCCTGGGCTAAGAGAAAGAGGCTACAGCCACAGCCGAGTTGATTTGCTAATTGCTGAATATGTCTCCAGATAATCAATGTTTCAAATTTGACACCAACGCACATGGTACGGAATGAGTACAAGTGCGAGCACAAGTCCAAGACCAAGTCGGAGATGGAACTGTTTTACCCAAAATTGACACGACAATTACACCGGTGTGCCAAAGGGGCCAACAGGGCGGGAGGACAGCTCTACAATGTTGGAATAAACTGAGAGAAAAAAGTGGGAATTAAATTCAAAAAGTAAATAATACATATGTATAAATATATAAATATGCATTTTTCTAGTAATAGGTAACCAATTCTTTAAGACTAGGGTTTTCATTTCGCTGTAGGAATAGCTGAAAATATTGATATATCGATTATGCATCGATATATAAAAAAATCATCGATATATAAATAAATTTTAAGGCTGCTATATAGATGCAATAAATCTAAATGCTCCTTAATCTTAGTAGAACCATCGAAAATATAGTTTATAATACAAAAAACATACATCTATATTAATACACCTTTTTCCTATATTCCGTTATTCGATGTATTCAATATTCTAACCTTCACAGCGATAATTAATATTCCAATTTAATACAAATTCTTTCTCTTAAACCTTCTTTTTTCTCCCCATGTAAGCTATATTCCCTTTTTGGTCAGCTGCCGGCTCATTTGCTGACCACAGCGTGTCGTGTGCTAACAAGCCAGGTTGTCTCCTGTTCCTGATCCTGTGACTGGGCCTGTCCATTACCATTTAGCCCCGCATATCCTCCTGCGGATGTGTTACTTTTGGGCTGTCTTGAGCAGTTATTGTTATTACAAGTGACGTGTCGCAGAGGACTGGAACCCTTTTCCGACCGTCACTCATTGTTTTTGCGGTCAGGACAGAAAGAAATGCCTCCGCTAAGCATTTGCGGTTGCCGTCAAGTCCGGCATTTTTTTACAGCTCATAATTTAAAGCACATTAATTAGGGACAGAGCGTTGCCAACTTGTTTAGGTGTCCAAAGCAAACCTTTGTAGTATTATTTCCCATTCGCGGTGTCGATAGAGAAGCGTTGATGTGTCAACCAAGTCGGCAAACAGCAAAATGTCACCTTCTTTGATCTTTTTATATGGCTGCAGCAATGCTAGGGGGAAATAATATAGGAAAAATAAAGTGAAGAATAAAATGTAGCTAGGAGGATATGGGTTGGACTAAGGGGACTTTCAAGGGAGCTACAGAACAGGATACAGGAGAAAAGGATTGAGAGGGCTGATTTTCTTGAAGGTTTCATATGTTTTATTTAAATTAGTTGGTTAAAATATGTGAAAATGTATTAGCAATATTACAAGCAAGAAGAATTACTATTTTTTAAATGTTTTACTTATTAAAGAACATCTGTCTCAAATGAAAACTACTTTGTAATACATTAATTTGTTAGAATTTTGATTTTTTTGTTTGAGGCGGACTTTTAGATATTATTTAATTATTTTATTATTGAAAAAACAACTTTGTTTTGAGGTTTACATAGGTTATTTATTTATTTGCATTATTTTTTATAGAGTACCCCAGCTGTCCCCATAACCGAACCCACCGAATTCTCTATTCCCCTAAGAGGAACCCACAAAACGCACTGACTAATGCGCGACGATTAGAAGCTGAGCCAAATATATGGCAGCATATAGAGGATATATGTTGGATCAAGTCTCTATACAGCTCTCTATAGCAGCACTCAAGTCGAGTCACCCACACACTGAGGAGCATCGGCAAAATCTCTTTGCAAAATGTCGCCGACGACATTTTATTTCGCCAGATTTTCTCGACTAATTTTTCATTTTCTTGCCCGCAAATGCGAGTACAATCCAAGGGAGGAAAATGTATGCAACAAAAAAAAAACCAAGAGGAAAAGAGGAAAGTTATATATATTTAAACCAAAGACTTGTGTGCAGTTGGCAGGCAGCACAGGGCACAATTAATCACGGCCAACGGGGTAGAGGGGAGAAGCGGAGAATGTGACAAAAATTTCGCCTGATTTTGTCTTAATTAACGCCAAACGCTTCAATAGCGATAAAATATATACGCCAGCCGAAAGGAGCGACTCCAATTAATGCCACAGCCTGTAGCCTGAGGTCCCATCAGTCAGCGCTCCTGTGAGTTCTGAGTTTTTATTTCGGCTTCAAGAGATTCACGCATCATTCGCACATTTGGTGGCAGACAGAAGAGAAAAAAAAGAAGACCAGACCCGCCAGAGTCTTTAATTGGACCACACAGCGCTTTGAGGTGGGGGAGAGTATTATACATTTATTTTTTAAATTTTTTTAGAAATCTCTTTCTCCCTTCTTAAAACATTTGTCTTATTTTGCGCTGACAACTCTGGAAGCTGCTTAAGTATCCCAGCTCGGTGTAGGTGTCTCTCATCTGGCGCATCTTTGGAGGTCTTATATGTCATTGAACCACCGAATTGCAAGTGGATGTTCGGTGTTCACCTTCAGTGGCTGCTACTGCACTCGGTTGTCACTTCTGTATAAACAGGTGATTATAAATTGCACAGAAAATACTGTTTGACGGTTGCCTCGATTAGCATAAGACAAAGTGTAATTTAAATGGCAAAATACAATGTATATGCAGCTATTAAAAAGGGGAAAGAAAAAAATATTTAAACAAAGTAAAGCTCTTTGAAATTTATTTACTTAACTGCTTCTTAATTATTTCCACTTTAAATTCCAGTGTAGAAAAGAGATACTGAGCTCACAACTCGTTGCCTGTCAAAATTCATAAGCAAACACACTTGTCACCTTCGACTTCTAGTCCTATCGCCATGTATAACTCACCTTTTGAGTGGTATTAATGAAGCTGTCAGTCAGTCGACAATGTCAGCCAATAATCGCTGGATGGTGCTGGCCAAGTGAAAGGCAACTTTCTAGGCATCCCAACCAACCAACCAACCAACAAAGAAATCCTCCAACATTCTGACTCATCTATGACGTGATTCACGGTCCCTAATAAAATTATAAACAAAAAATAAGAATAACAGAAGAGAATTTCATAACCGAGGCATTCAACGATCGATCATCCCCACCGAAGCACGTCATAATTCGCTAGAAAAGTAGGAGAATAATACAAAAATCCAACTCGAATCATGTCCAACTGTCGCTTGGCTTGAATTGTGCCGGACAATAGCCGCATTAGACTCGACTCCCACAGATCGTGACTGCACATTGTTTATAAGGTGTGAAAATATTTAAGACTTTACATGAAAACGTTTGCCTACAAAACTGTTGATCGTTGAAAATTATGATTGATGACCGAACGAGCGATTGCAACAATTGAATCCGAGAAACGGACAACAACTTGTCGTCCTTTCATATGGACTTTACTTCGATGGTTTCCTCTTTTTTTTCTTGGGTTTTATCATGCGAGGTATCATAAAATAATTGCCTCAAGTTTATGACTGTTCATATATAGATTTATGATTTTGTTTTCGGTGTCCAATCGATCAGCGTTTGTCAGTCGGCTCTTTTCGGTATTGTGGCCCATGTGGGTGGCTCTGCTGCCATTGTGTCTGCGTGTGGGTTAGCCTCGGGCTAAAAGTATCAGGTTTTTATAGTCCCCAAAAGATCGAGCTCAGAAGGGTAGATAGTCGTAAAGTTTATACAAAAGAGTACAACAAAATCACACCTGTAAGTCATTTGGAAATGATATTTTAAATCATGTTTTTAGGCGGTTTTAAAAGTAGTTTCCATTCACCAACGATTCTTTTTAAGTTCTATTGATTTCGTTTTCTTTTTAAGCCTTTCAAAATATGTTTTAAAAAATACTTTTAAAAACAGTACTTCTAAAAATAATTTTCTGATTAATATGTCTAAAACCTATTCAAAATTATTTTTTACAAGAAGTTTCTTGTAATAAGAGATAATTTTCTTATATAGTATCTCAACTACCAGTCTTCAGTTTCCGTTTCAGTTTCCCTTTCTAGTTTCCAGCATCGATTCTCATAGCTGTATCTGTAATACGTTTTTAATCTTGTATTTTTTTTTTTGTTTCTATGAGAGACACACCTTTCACTTGTCTCTGGCCTACGCAAAAAATATTTTTGGCTTGTAGATTTTGTTTGTTGATTGCCGAAATCTTAAAAGACTTGTCAGTCAACACAGTTGACAAGGTTTTCGAGCTGCTAATTAAGAGTTATGATCGAAGAAACGTGCATAAATTGTGTGGCCGATCGGTAGCCCATATCCCCACGAGTTTATATATCGGTAGATATATATGCAAAGATAACAATGGCCGGGACTTTGGGCAACGCCTTGGCCCCCAAAGAGTGGCTTCAACTTGTCAAAAGCTAAACAGAGTTCCAAGTCCGCGCAGTTTTTGCGCTTGAATTGTGCGGCTTTTAGCACCCCAGAGCAAAAATGAACACGTTACAACCACACTTGGCTTACTTTGCATGCAGATGTACAAGTAGCCACAGGTAGGGTCAAGATTATAGGGAAAAATAGTTACAGAAGTTGGCAGAAAAACAAGTATACAAAACATGGCTAACATTCCTTATAAAAAGCAGTTTAAAAAATATATTTTCTGCCCATAGCATTTTTAAAAATGTTTTTTTCTTGTCATGCATTTTTTTTAAATATATTTTGTAGTCGTATAATTTTGCTTGCAGTCATACCATTTTTAAAATAGTTTTAGAGCCATAGAGTTTTTTAAAATATACTTTGGAGTCAAAAATTACTCGTATAAAACGTTTTTATAATTTTTTTTCTAAAATATATTATATTTTGCTTACGTTGCCAAGGATAATATTTTTTGAAAATAAATGAAATTTGTAGAACAATTTTTGAAAATGAAAGTAAAATTGATCTTACGTTTTTTTATCTAAAAAAAATAAGGAAATCAAAATTTTACAGGAAAACACATATTTTTCCTATGATAATTTTTCAATTAAATTTAGTATTTTGTTGAGCTTTTAATGTAATACAACTTAAGGATTTTCCTTAAACCTTACCTAGTATCTTGTCTCTAGGTGTTTATGCATCTCCTGACATGGCACTCGGCTTTTATCGAGCAGCACAAATTGAGTTTATTGCGCCGCCGCCTTATTGCTGGCAAATTACAGGTCGGCGCTTTTAACTTTGTGGCAGGATACACTGCAACTGCAACGGGAATTGCAGAAACAAAAGGCTCAAAGGGGCTGCTAATGAGTAGGGTCAAAGCATTTTGTTATATAAAGTTTATACATATACTTTACATGCAAATAAAAAAAATATATATAAAATATAAAGAAACCCTTTTAAATCTTAATGGCAATAAAAACGAGCCAGGATGCAGAGTTATATAACAAAATAAATAAAAAATTAATTTTATAAAGGAGATAAAGGTAAAACCCTATAATATTAGTTATTCATAGTTTGATACATTAAGAAATGTAACTTATTATATATATTACCAAACTTCCTTTATGATTCATTTTCAACAGCAAAAGGAGTTAGCTTATTTTTGCCTTAGCCCCACTCTCTCTCTCCTGAGTTCAAGTCTAAGAAATGCTCTTAATTTTTTCTCACCTCGTTGCATTATTTAACGCAAATTAAAATAATTTGCGGTTCCGTTTCAGCGCCCCAACAAAAAGGCAGGAAAAACAGAAAAGAAATATCAGAAAAACACAGCAATCCATCTCTTGCGCGTGGAACAGGTTCGGCTCGGACGAGTGTACCGAGTGTTCAAGTGCGACAGTCCAACAAATTCAAGTGCAGCACGCATATGCAGAGAGAGAGAGAGAGAGAGAGAGAGAGAGAAAAATGAGAAAAAATATTGCAATTTACATTTGCTGCAATTATGAAAATGAATTGGAAACTTAAGGCAGCAGCAACAGCCAAAGCCACTGCAACAACTGCAGCAGCAGCGGCAAAAGAAGTTGCAGAAGTTGCAGTGCGGCAGCAACGTCATTGTCGGTTGGCTACCTTATAAATTGAAAGTAAATGTGGGCTTATTTAAATTTTTGGATGCACTTTCGTGACATAGATTAAGAATAATGTAAGCAGGGAATTTTTTTAGGTTAATAATTCTATTTTAATTCACGGAATTTAGGAAATTAGAATAAGAATACAAGCTAAACTTGTTGAACAAATTTTGGCAATAAGGAAAACGATTTAATATATTTTTGGTTTTATTTGTATTGTATTTTTTAATGCAGTAAATCATTTTATAAATTATATTTATCACAGTTTATACTCGAATTTCCACACCTAAAGGTACAATTTATAATAACTTTTCATGTTTCCTTTAAGGTTTTAATTATTCTTGAAATAAATAGGTTATACAATTTTCTAATTATTAAATCTTTTTCCAATTTGCTTTATGCTAATGTTATTCCAAGATTAAGCTTATCTAATCTCTTAATAACCATGTATTACTAATCTGTTCTAGTTATTCTAGTTTTATAAATACCTTGAAGTGTCTGGGTGCCTTTAAAGCTTGAGTGAAATTTTAAGTGATTAATGATTGAATGAGTGGCGACAGGTGATTAATAATACATGATAATACATTAAAAAAAATATATATTTTACATGCACATGTTCCTAATAACTATGGGAATTATAATAAATTTAATTTTATTGCAAAATTAAATATTTTTCAAGCTAACTTTGCTCTTGATACTCACATACAAAGATACATCTCCAAATCCCATAATTTTTGTTAGCTCTTCCTTTTCAAAAAGGGTATCTTCAATTTCGTTTTTTACACCTTGTAAATTTTTTCTTATTACATTTTATACACTTTTTCCTTCTTTCTGGCTGTCTCTTTGTTTGCCGTTTGCTGCTTCCGCACTTATTATGACAGGTGACAACACTTGAGGCGCGCCGAGGAGGAAATGAATGTGTCGTTTGTGTGTGTGCGCGCGCGAGCACCTCTCCACCCTTTAATGCTATATAGTATACAATATGAGCTCGGATGCCGATGCCCTGGACTCCGCCTGGCTTAACACTAGGGGTGTATTATCCACTAAGTTGTTTTTAAAAGCAAGACAAGCCATAATTTCTTTCTTACTGCCAACTGGCGGCGAGGCAAGACTTGTTAACTGCTTTTGGCATGCAAATGAGACATTAGTCAACGGCAGTCATACGAACATACCCTATATCGGGGCTATATATAGCGCACAAACCCACAGACCCCTTTCATCCACAGGGGGGAGCCCCATAAACAAATAAACACATTTTAACCCCTTTTTTTTGGGGGGTTCAGCTGCTCCTGCGCTTAACCCGTTCCCGTTCCCGTTCCCACCTGCCAACGCACATGGCTTAGACAAAGGCATTAACAAATTTACTCCTATTCCGTTAATAGTTTGGCGCCCTGGCTGGCACCCAGAAATATTTCCCTATTTTATGTTGTGTTCATGTTTTACGACACAAAAGACCTGGAATTACTTGCACCTTTGATGTCGGAGCCGTTTATTTGTTTGCCTCCCCAGGCCGCCCTCCGAATTGCATGTCAGTCAATCCAGGGTAATGCCTAATAGACTGCATTGTTGATAAGAAACTACCATATAACACAAATCAACACTTGGAAAAGTGTTTTGCCCCCCCGTTTGGCCGCCCATTTTCGTTGTGCCGCGCTGACAGAAAATCAATTGCAGCCTGTAGTAGCTGGAGAATCCATCCAACATATTTTCCTGTTGACAGCAATTTAATATTATCGCAAAGTTATTTTCTGCACGGACCTCAAGGAGCACATTCCCTACGAGCATGCAAGGTACTGGAAGGGTTACGAGTGCGTGTGCTGAGGTTTTTTGTTTTGAGGGGGAAAGTCGATATTATGAGGAAGTTGGGTAAAGGATTTAATATGTTTAAACTGAGAGAGTTTCAAAATGTATTAGAAACATATTTATTTCATAAAATATAATCTAAAAAGGTACCAAAATTTATTACACTTGGTCATACTATACATAAACTTATCAGTTTTGGTCACTCTAATTGCATATTTTAGGCAATTATTGGGTGGGATTTATCACATGCTTATTAAGAGTTAAACTAGTTAAATTAAAAACTTTAAGGACCTTGAGATCCAACAAGCTAAACGCTTATTTCTTTCCTCTCATAGTTTCCTTTTTTTATTTTAATTTTTTTCTTGTTTCAACACTCTCCTCTCCCCTTGGCTCCCCCTCTCGGTTAGAACCTTCGCTGTCTTGTGACTCATAAACCGCGACACGCATTCAATCATCCCGAAACTCACACCACTCCTCTGGAATCACTGTTCGCAAACAGGATTTCACTTATCATAAACAAGATGGCGCCACGTGTGGTCCTGCGGACGCGAGCATCGGTGAGTGGCTTTAAATCAAAAAAATGTAAACAAGTGCAAAAATATCAATAAAGAATGCGGGGGTGGAGGCAGGGAATGAAATAAAGCACGAGTAGGACTCGGTAGGGACTCAGCATGTTGTACATTTAATTTTCAACTTTTGACATATTTATGATAACTTGGGTCGTTTACGTGCAACCTTTGTCTGGTCGAGAAGAGGCTCAGAAGAAACGATTGTGAGCCAGAGGCAAAGGATGCCAGGTGGAACAAGTCCCAAAACGCGCATGCGTGGCGCAGGCACTGGGGGAAAATATGTGAAAAATATCTTGAAAATAGGTGGAATTCAGGGGAAAATAAATAGAAAAGAAGAAGAGTCCCCTAAAAATTTTTTACAGAGGTAATACAAAAATATTTTTAAAAAGTAAAAAGTTCTGGCAACTTTAAAAACATTAACTTGCAACTCATAATTTTCTCTAAATATTCCTACTCCTTCATATATATACGTATAATTTCTTCCAGTGCTCTCACTTCGGGCGAACAAAAACCGAAGAAAAAGGGCATTCCTTGGCAGACATTCAGTCAGCCTGCCGGCAGGACATCGTTTAATTGCGAACAAGTTTTTTAACACGATGTCGGACAACCTCCGGGTCTTGTTTGCATAAGAATCAAGTTGCGGCGACCAGCTGAACTCGTGGACTTCGCCCCGATTATCCTTTATCCCCTAAGGGGATAGCTGTACCATAGGGATCCGTCGTACTGCCCTCCGATAATGAGTCTTAACCATTCGTTTTATTGATCGCAGCTGCCCTTGGGGCAGTGGGATATATATCTCACGTGAAGATATATATATACACAGACAATTGCGAGCGGCGGCGATCTCGCGGCGGTGATAACGCGCTGAAAGCCACACCGAAAATTAATTAATTTATGAGTCCGTCATCCGGCCGAATGCTGAATGCCGAATGCCGAATGCGTTGAATGCTGAGAAATGCCGCGCTGATGAGCATAAAATTGCCACGGCAAATGTGCATTGCTAACCCACATTTCGCATGTGGCATGGACACCATAAATTCCCCAGCAAATGTTCATGCTAATGAGCGACACGCTAACTGGGCCAGCTCAACAATTGCCGGGAAACCGGAGCCAGAGCATAGCCAAGCCACCGACGGACCAACCGACCGACCAACCGACCATTCCAGGATATATTCATAGGCCTTGGGTCTATGTCTACACATGCACTGGGGAAAGAGTTGCATTTAAAAAAGAATTCATTCCTGATTAGTTAGTTTATTTATTATTATTATTATATTATAGTTTGTTTATTATTAGAATATTTATTTATTCAATTTTTCATTTTTAATATTTTTATTCTATTAAAACTCAAGTTTCTTCAAATGACAAAAGTTTATATATACTGTGAAAATATATTTATTTAACAATTAATTTTACCCAGAGGAAAATAAGAAAGATATTGAAACCTAATACCAGAAATTGAATTACTCTTTCAAGTTATATTAGTTGTATATAGTTATATATCTATTATATGTTAGTCATTAGGAATATGTTCTAAAATATGTTTTTTTTTTGTATAAATTCCAAAAGTTTTATATAAAAACCTAAATTAGTTTTTGAAAGAATTTTTAAATAATTGTATAAATAAAATTCTCCCAATTTATTATTTTTATAAAATATTCGGAATCCTTTACTTTTGGTAAATATCTTATTCAGAAATGTTAAAATTACAAGTGACCAATTTTTAAATTAAGATTACACCTTTTTAAAAGTGTACAAATATTTTTTCTATAAAAAGCTTCTATTTGAAGCAAGAAACACATTAAATTCAAGTGTAACTACTGTGTATGTCTGCGACTATGACTATGACGCCGACTGTGACTCCATGGCTTAGTAAATGAAGCTTGAGCAGGCCATGTCCTTGCCTGGCATAACTCATAATTTTTCATTTTCCGCTTGCTTTTCCCGCGCGTTTCCCTGGGAGTTTGGGCCCACACACGACTGAGTGCACAGGGAAAAATTAAATACTACAAAGGGATTATAATAAAATGATTTATTTTGTAAGTAAAATCTTTAAAGCAGCTTAAAATTAATCTAGTTTAAATTAAATTAATTTTAAGCCCGTCTGAAACCAATCTTAATTGGAAAAATTTAGTTTAAATAGTTAAATGTCCAACAGTTTCTCTTGAACAAGATTTTCTGACTTCCTTTTCACGACTTGAATTGTCAGAAACTTAACTTTATTAATTAATTTAGCTTATTAAATATCACTTGAAATTTTTCTTGCAATAATAATTATCAAATATAATTTAAAAGAAATATTTATTGTGTGTCACTTTTTCGCCACAGCGTCTGCGGCTTAATTTACACTTTTGTGCCTGGGCGCGTGTTTATCGCGGCCACAAAATCTCTTTTGGAAACTTGCACACACCTTCGGCAGGATGAAGGGTAAAGGGATGGCTTCTATATATGTGTATATATATTGTAGGAGTGGGTGCTATGTGTGGCTATATGTCTGCATTCTGTTTTTTTTTCTTTTTTTGTTTTTTATAAGCTGCCAACATGCGAAAATGGGCTTTAGCAGTTGTTATGAGTGTTAACACTCATGGATATGCCTTTTGGAGCCACAGACTGGTAACCGGTAACCGGTAACTGCCAACCGGGGAAGTCTCGTATATTTAAGACATAGCCACTGAAATTGTAAAGGGAGAATTGGGTTCAGGGTCTAAGAATCTATAGAGGGTGTATTTGATAGATTTTAAACAGTTTAAAGAAAAGAAAATGTAAAAATTAGTATAAGATATTTTTAAAAGTACCTACAAATGTATTTTTTTAATTTAAAAAAAAATATCTAAAATATTACTGGGTATCTACTATTCGTTTGTCTAGTCCTGGCACCCTCTCATACATTATTTCTGGTGATATAATATTTTTTACAACCGCCCTTTCCTCACCATTTCGCGGCGTGCCCATGCCTGGGCATTTGTAATTTGCTGTAAATGTTGTAAAATGCCTGGCGTGTAATTTAATTAATAAAAAAAAGAACAAAAAAAAAACATATATCCAACAACAGGGAAACACGTAAGAAAAGCTACTGCTGGGTGGCGGAAAAAAAACGAGCAGTGAAAGTTATGCAGTTATTAGTACGTTATAAAAATAGTTTTCAAATGGCTTTAAAGGACCAAAGGTCTCGTTTTCTTTCTACGATTATTTCCAAGCCTTTTGGCGTGGTGGCTTTAATTAGCGTGTTGAGCCTTTGGATTTGATTGTGGGCAAAAGGTGACACGGAATTATGAAAAATGTCAACTGGCCTCGCTTCGAGGTAATATTTTTAAGTAATTCGGTGGCAGGAAGGGGTGTGTGCATATAATTATTCAAGGAGTTAGTTTTGAGTTTTAAATTCGGCCATATAAATTTTTTTCCTTAACCTAACAAGCCAACCCGCTGTGACAAAAAAGAAAAATTATACAAAAAAGAAGCAAGGTTTTATGAATGAACTGAAATTCGTTTCGATTTGAATTGATCGAAAGAGAGAGAGAGAGGAGCCACCACACACGTCATTCATAATCGCTGCTAACAAATGTTGATAAATGAACAAATTATTAACCGAATACGGTGTTTGTTTTTTGTTCGCCTTGTTTTTATTTTTTCGGAGGTCTCCACGGGTCGCTTGATTTAAATAAATTGTGCCATTTATCATGCAGCTGAAGCATACAAAGCCGGACAATATAATGTTGAAATCATTGGTTAGCCATTTGAGTGCTGGATCTTTTTCATATGCAAATGGATCGAGAGACCACCCGAAGTACACAGTCTCTATGGGAGTATATCTATAGGAATATATATATGGGAATATCTTCTAAGCCTCGTGGAGAGTGCATTATTAGCCGGGGCTCTCGCTTATCGATTACAACTAATCGTGATTAAGTGCATTCCATTTGAGATGCAGCCCGAGTTGCACACTCATGCTCTCGTGGCCAAAAAGGTGGAAAAAAAAGAGTGCTGGAGGAAGGTAGAGGTAGGAGCAAGACAAATTAATCGACGCGATCAATTCCGCGACTCTCCGCCGATGATGCTGCCGCTGCTGCTGCTGCTGATTTCGATCTTCGACACTTTTGTGACCAGTATATATATATTCCCCGATGAGTGCCGCCGCCCTGCCCCCCGGTATCCCAGTCCCAATCCCAGTCTTGGTCCCATCCTGTCCCGTAGCCCATGTATCCCCGTATTTCGCCCAGTCACGGGCGCTGGCTCAGCATTTCTGGCGGTGTTAAATAGCTTGTTTGTTGAGCAGCTCAGCTCCCCACACACTAGCCAGATATATACGGATACGCCCGAGTGTCTAACACTGGAGATTACACTTGAAAAAAATAAGTATTAAGAAGGGGTTTTTGAGTAGGAGAAATACCTATGATAATACTTTACTTTAGAGTATAAATTAAAAAAAAAATGTATGGTTTTAACAAGGTTTTCGCATGAAATCAAGACATTCTCTTTTTAATATTTTCCTTACTTTAAAGTATATATCATAAAGAAGTTCCTAGTTTTCTCTTTATAAAATATATATAATTTCTCCCAGTGCCATCACGGGATTAGCCTTCTCGAATAACTCACGACGATCGCTGTTGAGATTGTCAGTCAGTCAGGCCCTCTCAGTGGGTTTTATTAGCACTCGACATTGTTGGGCTTTTTGAAGTGTGTTCCTGCTTGTTTGCGCTGATGTTGCAACAATGACGCGACACAAATGCCGGGTATAGGGTATAGAAATCGTTTATGGACACATTTTCTCCATAGTCATGCCTCCGCGAAGTCAGGCACGCGTCAAAATTGATCCGGGGTCTTGCATTTGATCTCCAAAGCATTTCTGGGTCAGACAACCAATACTTGAATATACTCTGAAGGTTCCCGAAATAATTTATACAAAACTCGATCGAGACTTACTGACGCGGCCAAAAAAAGTCTGCGCTTCCGTTTCGTATTGAGGTAATTCCAGGAATTGAGTCAAACATTTTCACACACTCTCTTATATCATCAGCAAAGGCCATGAATCGAGGCATATATAGTTGAAAATAAACCCCCGCGTGCAGTCAAAACTGCAACGACTGCAATTCTCCGCAACGGAAGAGAGTCTCACTTGACATAAAGTATAAAAAACAGAACCGAAAAAAATACAACAACAAATAAATATAAACCTACATGTAACAACAACAGAAAAACTGTTGAGGAGAGGAGACAAAAAACCTGGTAAAAATTATTATGAAAAATTGCGCGCGCGCAAGAAAATTATTTGCCCGAAAAATGGTTATAAAAAACGCGAAAAAAACTGGAAAAACTTGTTGCCAATATATGTATAAGTATCTTGCCCAGAAAGAGATGGCAAAGTATACAGTGCATTATGTTCGCGAATCGCGATATAACTGGCACTAGTGGTAGTAGCCGCTTTTCTAGGCGACCAACCAAGACTGGTTGTTCGCTTGGCCGACAAAGTTGCGTGGGCTTTATTGGCAGTTTCGCGGTAGTGTGGAAAATATTTGCCTGAAAATTGTACAAATTAAATTAACGACATGGCGGCTTTTTGATATATAGTATGTGTGTCGGTTTTGGGTTTTCTTTTTTTTTTTTGAAATCGCACTACTCTGCAGATAGTTGTAGAGACTTTGGTTGGCATAGTCGAATGGTTAGAAATAAATAAATATATAAAATATGAATTGTAATTGTTTTTTGGCCAGAAATTAAGTGTTTAACGATTGTGTCAGATTTTAAAATAAAATATGAGTAATTGTATTTACAAAATTATGACTTTTCGTGGATTTTCTTTGAACACAAAATATTTTTAAAGGCTCATTACAAGATCTTTTGAACTAAAATTAACTGCGTATAATCGTAAATTGCTTGGAATATTCAAAATAAGCAAAGTAATATTGCTCTTATAAAAGTGTATTTTTTTAAATAAGTATGTACTACTTACAAATTTAACTTAGCATAATTTATTAGGTTTTTACTTTTATAAAGTATGGTTTTCAAAATTTTGCCTATTTTTACACCTTTTAAGTTTGTATTTTTTAACTGTATCTTAAGATTTCTTCTTGTAAAATTACATATTTTTTTAAGGCTATTTTTATACAGTTTCCTTTAATTTCCACCCTGAGCAATATTGTATTTATTTTTAGTGTCCTAAATTGAGCCCAGGATACCTTGCCTTCGGCGAGTGCTAGGTGTTGCCTTTTATTTTTTGTTTTAGCCAAAACCCCCGTTCACATGGCCTGGTGAGCGGCTTGTTGTGGGGTCGTTCATACACACACTCACACTCGGATTCACACTCACACCCATGGCACTCGCAGCGGGTGACAAGCGTTCCATAATTTAGACGGCTGTTCATCAGCGGACCACGCAGCCAGCCACAAATCCATCAACAGTGGCGCCTGCATTCGAGTCTGGCTTTTGGCTTTGGGCCTGAACTGGATATCACAGAGAGAAAATAGGAGTTCAAGGATTTTTCGAAATTTTTAAAAAGGTTTTTTTAAATTAATTACAATTGATGTGATAGTTTTTAGAGTTTATTTTGAACAAAAAAAATGCATTGGAAGCACATATTCAATAATTTTTATTTATAAATTTATTCCTCTCTAAATATTGATAAGGAATCTTTTCCTTTGAACATATTTTCCCTTTACTTATTACAAATTCTAATAAAATATTTTAAAAATACATTTAAGTATGGTTTATTTTCTCCCCGTGCAGTTGCATCACTTGTCTTTCGATTTCTGTGCCAGAAATTAATGCATGCAATTAATAACGTGGCCTGGCAATTGTGTCTGGTTCGTGGAAGCCAGCCAGTTCCTGCCACCAGGTTGTTTCTTCTATTTTCCATTTACTGGCTCTTGTGTCTATTTTTTTTTTCGGTGGGCTTGCCATCCATACACCCCGGTGTTAATGGTTGTGTGTATATGTTTCTGAGCTGTCCACAGAACTGGTCCTCGCGACCATTAATCACAGCATCTTACAAGTGCGATCAAGAACTGGGTGAGGGGACTGATGGTCTTGATCCGAGAGGGTTTCGGTTTAAGGGCGTTGCGAGTCTGATATCAGGTAGCACTTGATTGGATTTAACCTTGTTCGTGATCCTTTTGATTGAATGATGTGTTGTGTGAATGATGGAAACACGTGTAACTTGATTTCTGGATAAAACGGGGAGAGAGGGATTGGTGAGGGCTTCTGGGAAAATTTAAGTAAATTAATGCGGAAGGTGATTGGGATCAAAATAAAATTTTACTTTTAAGTTAACAAATAATATAAAATTGTGTTCTGCAAAAACCAATTTAAGAAATAAAAAACTCATGTTTTCCTTGAATATTTTCAAACACAAATCACCTTGAAATATTCGAATAACCTCCCAGCAAAGTCCTCCATAAATCCCCCAAAGGATATAGGCTTGTCCCTGACATCTCCCACGGTTAGATGTGAGTATTTCAAGGACTCTCTGTCTGTGCTAGCTCCAGGCTAAACTGCACACGTCCGGCAGTGCGGCCTTGAGATCCCTGTAGATCCTTGGAAACTTTCCCAGCTAAAAACAAAAACTTGTCACCAGCTCCTGTCGCGTGTCCCTCAACTGAAGCAGCACGACGACGACTACTTAAACAGTCTCCCTAAAATCTCAAAACAAAACACTGACTCGACACAATGCCTCCATATCCATGAGTATATCGGGAGACAATGTGGAATCAATAAAATTTTACAAGCGCTGACGACGACACCCGTCGCGGATATACATATCCTTCGATTTTTGGCTAAAGGACCACGCGTATACCATTATTAATTTTTGTAAATGCGCGTGTCAAATGTCAAACACTAAAAATCAAGGTAAGCGAGGTGTAGTTATTGCCTTTGCCCTTTGCCATTACTCTCTCGCATTCTCGCATCTCCAAGGACACTCTAGGCCATAAAGTCATTTAGGGCCAATCAATGCCTATATTGTTATGCTCTAAATGCCCATAATGAAGTGCCACACGCAGTTAATGGTCCTGAGTTTTGGTTAGTAGCCTTGACGCTACGTGGCAAGGTCACAGGTCACATATAGGTACCAAAAATCGCAGCTATCCTAATTACTTGATTTACTTACTTATTTGCTTGTTGGAAATTGAGCTGTGCCTTCTATGCTAATGTTTTTATTAAGCCTAAGTACTTCCGTTCTAGTTTTAGCTTCCCCTTTCATCAGACATTCATCATGATGAGGAGTTGTGCTGCGTTTTCATGTGGTTTTTCATCAGGTTTTATGGGGGAAGGGTAAGGGAACTATTCTATTTGCTCTTCTCTTTAAGTTATACATTAATTTAAAATGAAATATAGAAAGAAAGGTGTTTATAAATTAATAAATAATTTAGAGGATTTTTTTAGGATTTTATATTTAATTTTTTGTTTCGAGATTAAAGAAACATCAGCAGGTTGCATTTACACGTTGTTTTATTTCCTTTTCATCATAAAAACTATTCAGTAAATATGAACATGTTGTCTATATTTAGTGAAATATAGACACCTTTTTAGTTTAAATTCTAGTTTAAAACGATATCCTCTATTTAAAAAGTATTAAACCATTCTTTTTAGAGTATTCCCCATTTCCCAATCATCTCCTTAAATTATACTTCCCTTTATTATGGTGTTTACTTTGTCGCCTGCCGCCTTAAATTTCATTTTACTATTGTTTGTGCCCAATAAAAAAAAGGGCAGCCACTATTTAGCTTCAGTTTCAGTTTGTTTATTTTCGGCTTCGATTCATTTAAAACTAACAAAAAAAGTGTACATCATGTGGTCATTAGCTTTGATGTTGTGCCGAAGGCAGGCTAGTCCTCCTCCCCCACTTCCAATCACGACAATTACGCATATTATTTGCACAAATTACGCATGGCAAATTATTTGTACATACATATTTTATTATTGGACTTTCTCGTTATGCGTGGGCACGCAATTCATGGATCCGTGATTTCGAGGCGGAGCCCAGGCGGCTCTCTCTAACAAATTGTTAACAACTTGATTATGCGTCTAATGGCGAAATTGCAGGAGCGGAAATACATGGCGGTATATATACATATATATATATATAGTAGCAAAAGTAGTAGTAGGTATATAGACCACGACCACCCCCAATTTGATATTTTTACAGCCTTTGGCATAACCATAACTTGACCATAATTGCGCCTTTTCCTGTTCGTATGAGCAATTTTCCTGCTGCCACATCAGAGGCGACAGTTTCGCTCCATCAAAGACCCCAAAAAAAAAACCCAGGAAAAAAATATGAAGAAAATGTGACGACGACCACATGAAAGCGGCCAGAAACATAAACATCTACTTAATGATTTCCCCTACTGTTGTAGTTGTTGTATCTTCTTGTGCCTTCTCCATTCATAATTCAGTGGGAGGCGGCACACAATTTCATTGTTGTTTACATAGTAAATTTATACTTTTTTACAACATGTTTCCATTATTTTAGTAGTGAGTAAACACAGCCACATGTGGCACATTTCTGTGCGGTTGCAATTGTGAACTTCAAAGTCTCGGAACGTGCAGACTGCTTGGCAACAGCCAGGGAAAATATTATGGATGGGTTAGGCGAGCTGTGCCCAGCTCTATAACCATATCCTGCACTTGAAATTATATATCTTTTTTCCTTAGGATCTTGAGGAAAATATCCATTACAGTTGAAGGAAATTGTGGAAAATAATGAGAGTCTAAATTCGAATTTGGTTGTGTAGAATATGAATTTGATTTCATAGACTTTTCTTCGGATACTATTTAGAATTACATTTAAATCTTTATCCATCTCTCCCTTTTATATCTATACAAAATCTTATAAATTTCCTTTAAAAAATAATAAAATTCAAATGTTGGTTCAGTTAGAAATTCATTCTAAACTTTCTTGAATAATTCCTATTTAAAATATATGCACATAAACCTTTTAAAACCCCTAAAAAATACCACATCTTCAACCCCAAAATCAATTACAATTTCCCACAATTTTCCTTTATGTGCATATTCCCCCGAAAAACAGATCACATAACAAAATTAGCAATTACATATCGACACCCAGAATAAGAGAAAAGACTCGACTTGGCTGTTCCCACGCACACGTCGGGGGACATACGATATATACACATATTGGGAAATATGTTTGGCCATAAAAATGACAAGTGCCGAATACGGAGGAACATCAAAGCCTCGTGAGTCGTGTGGCACATACACACATGTGGCAGTAATAATGAGACAAGTGCAACATACTTGCAAAATGTCATTTGGTGTCAATAATTTCAATGGGCCCAGGCAGCAGCACCCACAAAAAAAAATTATATATATATATTTGTGCACATATATTCCCATCAAAAACTGTTGTTGGTGGTGGTTGGACATTTTCCCAGTGAGGGTAAAATTGGCAAATGACAGAAAATTCGGCTAACGATGCGGATACATCTATATACTGTAAGGGGAAATGTGGGTAATTTTCCAGGGGTTGCACCAAAGAGCTGTGTAATTTCTCAACCTTTTTCTTCAATTTCTTGTTTACTTGGCACTTGTCGCTCTTGGGGGCGTTGTCTTGACCAAAAACCTTGAGTGAAAAATTAATAAAGAGCTGACCAAGTTCAAGACTGCAAAAGAGTATCTTTGGCACTGCCCTTCTGCCGGAGCTTAAAGATTTTATTATTATTATTAAGACATTATTAACACAGATATTTATGCGACACAATCTTTTTCTTTAGCTGCTTTTTTGCATACACATAAATCATTTAAGTCTCAGGTTTATTTTTTTATTAACGATTTTTGCATAATTTATACTAATCAAAAAAGGAAAGAGAAAACAATTAAAATGAAGATTCGTGTCGAGCCCGCAGATTTTTGTTTTATTACAACTTCTCTCCTTAACGTTATCTTGTTGGGATTTCATTTTTACCTTTCGCTGAGCTGCTAATGAAGTGAATTTCTGTTCGTTTAGTTTTATGTCATTTGGAGAGTGAGGGGATATCCAGTGTTCAATCCAGCCAGAAGTTAATTTGATTTTTTATTTGCCGTTTTGTGTTTCATTTGCATGCTACATGGCCAGAACACGTTTTCTGATTTTACAAATTCATTCCGTTTCGTTTCGTTTCGTTGCTTTGAAGGTATCGCATAACGTTCACATACAACTCATATCTTATGCTTATCTGCACTCAATGGCAACGTTTCATCAAAATGTCAGCGTATATTATAGAAATCAATAAATTTCAACTTGCCAATGCACAGGTAAAAAAATATGTGTATATATGTACATCTATAAATATATACAAATTGTTTATCAAATTTATTGTGTTGGCATTTTGCATAAAGTTGCGACGGGAGTTGTTTTTAACTCATATTTTAAAAGATTCAACGGTGGATATTATAAGCAAGTGTATCTGGAAATGTATTTTATTTATAATTTTGGGGTATCTTTTAAAGAAATAAAGTTGAGGACGCATAATAATGAGATCTACTTATGTGTAGTTGTCCGATCTATGAGTACTTACTAAGTCACAAATTCTTTCAATAAATGAACAATTTTACATTCAATTTGGTATATATTCCCTATTCCCTTTTGAAATTAAATTTAAATACAAATTTAATTCATAGAAAATACACTTGCAACTGCCACAACCCCGCACATGTTTATTTTCCACCGAACCAACCATAAAGTCACACATTAAGCTCGCAAGATTTAACAGAATTTGCTCATTTCGCACTAATTTGCAACTAATGCCCGGGGTTTCTGGGTCTCTGACCGACCGCAAGACAAAGGCCAGTCTGGACGAGGCAATTGAGTCTGAAATGTTAAGCCTTTTAATCAATTGCCAAAAATACAAAAAGATACCCCAGAAGCACACACAGCACACACAACACACATGTATTCCCCAAAGAGTAGAGATTTTAGCCCGCAAAAATGTTCATTTCGAGCGGCATTAAGTTCTCATTGAGGGGACAGCCGAGGCTTAGTTTTGGTTTTGCCTTTCTCGGGATTTTAATGGGACCCAAAAATGCTCAAGTCGTCCGGCAGGGAAAACTCCCCAATTATAATATAAAAATCAATTTTCCTTGGCAATTACTGTTATGTGGGGGCGTTACAAACAATTTGACCCCCGAAAAAGTTGTAGATGTGTATATTTTCCCCAACTTTGTTTGGGATTTTGTTTTTCGTTGCATGTGTAAAATGTATTTGAATATTTGATGACTTTGACAAGTTTGATTCGTTGGGACAGTGACAAGCTGATAGACAAAGGTTCCCATTCTCATTCGAGGGGAAGATATGACATGAAAATTGTTAATGATATATGAGTTTCGTTCTACGATTTTCCCAACTTCCAGCGCCTTCTACACATATCCATCTAATTGATTTCGCTGTGTGTCCAGTCCAGCATGTTACTTAGTCAGCGCAGCCTGACAGTTGGACAGTTTTGTAGGCCTTAACCTCTCCACCATCGGGTTCTGTGTGTGTTTATAAAGTCATTACCGGGAGGAGGTAGCTGGAATTAGTGGATGGAGTTCAAAGTGCTTTGGGTTCTGTTCCAACCTGCACATCATCATCGTCATAGACAATCAGCGACACACTCAGTGACACTCAGCTACTCTCAGCGACTCTCAGCGCTTTTTGTTTCGCACTTGTTTTGTTGTACAGGTGAAATTCTGTAAGAAGGACATAGGAATTTATATTGTAATAAATACTTTATTAGTTTAAAATCAATAAGGTCTAACAACATTAAAAGAAATAGAAAAATAATCTATAGGTATATTTTATAAATGGGGTTTATATATATTGAGTAAAAAACGATAAAGATATTTTTTGGGAAACACCGATATTTAAAGGTATGGCTTAATACCCTACGATATTTATATTTTTTTATAACAATATTCACAATATTTTCGACATATCAAAGATATATCTTCGACGGAGTTTTTTTATTAATAGATAAATAGTAATCTATAAAATCCCTAGCAAATTAAACAGATTTATATTATAATTTCTATACCTTTTACTAACTATTAAACCTTCTATCACAACCAATATCGTTTCACCCTTCAGAATCCACACTGTAATAATTTCCTCTATTGATTTTTATGCAATTTCATTTAATGACAAAACAGTGGCAAACAAAAAATGTTAATTTCTACAAATTTTCACCGTGGCGCCAAGCCAAGGTGACAAGGGATTTGGTTGCACCTCTCCATGTCACGGCTGTCGTCCATAAACGCACACACCGCACACCACACACTGCACTCACTCTGGCACACGTGCCGCAACATTGAGGCGCACGTGCCCCGCCCACTCGGCCGCCCATCTACCGTTAGAGACATTTTGCCCGATCATGTTTGGGTTAATGAGTGGGGCGTGGCAGGGCGGCCCGTTGATTGCCGGTTCAACTTGCAACGTCTCGGGAGCGAGCGTGTGGCAAGCTTTTTGGAAAGTCATTCTGAACAATTTATTTTCTTGGATTAAACGTAGAAAAATATTTATAAATTTAAACTCGCTAAAGAAAAGATTCTAAGGAACTGAATTTGTAGAAGATACAAAAGGATCATTCTTTGAAATTTAAATTCTTCGATTAAATGTAAAAATTGATTTTAATATTTTAGAAAAGGGTTTTTAGGAACTGAATTTTAAGAACATACAAAAGTATATTTTGTTATTTATTTAAAACATTTTAGTCTCTCTTTTATACCATTTCATTAAGTACAATAATTGTTTAAACTTCCTTCTTTAATTATTCATTTAATTAAGCTCAAAGCTTCAATTACTCCTAAATAAGTACCAGAAGAGCCCCATTTAGTTTCATTCAAAGAACTCTAAACCATAATTCACTTGAAAATTATGTTAAATTTTAATGGTTTCATTTTCAAATCGATTTCCCTTCTCAAACATAAATCAATTCCGTGCCCGGGCCAGCCAGCCCACCCACGCCCCTCCAATTAAGTGGCTCAAATATTTACAAACGCCCCTTCGGCAGCCAGAATTTAAATATTTTGTCACTGTTTGTTGGACAGGCGACATTTAACCTTAGCCCACAACAAGTCTGCTCCTCGTCAGACAGCCGACTTCCCCATTTATATATATAGTATAGTGTGTATGAGAGAGATCCACAGCTGCGTCAGCATCATTTACATTCAAATTAAAACGAAAACGAAGAGGAAAAACGCCAAAAAGGAAATTTATGCCAAAAGGGAGCCGAGCCAAGACCCCAGAGATCTCGGAGGCAAATGATGAGTTTGTTACCAGGGCGGGGCGGCTCGCTGTTTGTTTTGACACTTGGTCTACATGGATCTGTGGCAGCGGTCTATAAATTAACCCCCGACATTTGACATATGTATATAGAGTATAGCATAGTGGTGGCTCCTGTAAAGATCACCGCCTGGCGATAGCCTAATGTTTGTGTTTGTTCTTGTGATTAGTTTGTAATTAACTCGAAGGGCACAGATCGTTCATCAGAGATATATGTACATATATCCGCAGCAGGTAACATTTTTTGGCAATTGGTAAAAGGTGCCAGATAGACAAATGCCGATAGCACCTTTTTCAATGAGTTCACCATATAATTAGAGGAAGTATATGGTTATATATATATTCCCCTCTCCGAGATGTTTATCCTCCAAAGTTAATTTCTTTATAATTAGGCAAAGAGCTAGGGAGCCCGGAACCTTCTCTCTCTCCCTCTCTGTATATAGTTATCAAAAATGTTTGGCCAATCATTTCTGATTAGTTCGGGCCCTCAATCAAAACTGGGAAAGCATAGAATGAAGCATGGAAATTTCCCAATTTTCATACGCTTATCCACACCAGAAAACTGAGACCCAAAGACCAGGCCCAATCATCCATCAAGACTCCACTTAAAACTCCCAAAACTCGGCTGGCGTGTCAATCGAATTTTGTGAACAACGCAGAGAGTGAGAGAAAATGAATTTCACTTTGAGTGACCATGAAAATGCATTCGTTAAACACTGTATCTGAAGCTGTGGATGTATCTGAAGCTGCGAATGTAGCTGTAGCTGTATCTGTAGCTGTATATGTAGCTGTATCTGTAGCTGTATCCGTATCTGTTTCTCCCCTAGCTCCTTCTCTCAGGATTTTCAATTTGTTCTGCCGGCAAGGCGACACTTGCACCCAAGGAATTACGCCTATGTGGCACAGGATATGTGTGTGTGTGTTGCGTCAAGGATTGTTGGCTGAGAAATTGAAACAGGATTTCTGGCTACTTTGCATAGCTGTGCAGCGGCCTTATAATGCGTAATTTATGGGGAGTATTTCATTTCCATTTTTTATTGAACAAAAGTAGCGGGTAATTCGAGTCAAAAGGAAACTTGAGATGAAGGGGAAATTGTTGAAAATACAAGGAGGCACGAACTGAAGTATAAAAATATATGGCAGCTATAAAGAAAAACAAAAGAAAGGTCTCACATTAAAATTAAATAACTTTAAATATAACTCTACAATTTTTTATGCCTGTAAAAAACCCAAAAATAAATTCCGATTAAAGTTTTTGGTTCACATATTTTTATTCATTTTTGATTGATTTTTATTTTGTTTGTGTTGTTTTTGTATTTTTTGTCTTGTTTGTTTGTTTAATAATTTTCCTTGACTTCTTTTTTTCGTGTTTTTTACTTGTTTTAGCTTTTTCACATTGAATACAGATTATGGTTTTGCTCTCCTTTAATTTATGCTAAATAATTCGTCTCGCTTTCGCCGGATAAATAGAACTAACTGAAGCGTCTATGAATTTATTGTTAATACTATGAATATATCATTAGATGTAATAGAATAACTAACGGTTAATGTTTACACTATATTGCTATATATAGTTTACAAATCGTGCTGAGTTTTTTTTGTTTATTTTATTTATATATTTTCTTGCTTATTTTCCTATAGCTTTTGAGTGAATTTTGTTCTAACTTTACACTGAGATGAGTTTTCGAACAACAATTTTGAAACATTTGTACAATAAATTAAACTAAATTAAGCAAAGAATTCTCTAAGGGGGAAAATGTGAGAAGAAAAACTGTACAGCTTAAAAATAATTCAAAATTTTTACAACAAATAGAGAAGAGTTTTTTCTTTTTTAGTTACCTTTTTTTTTATAAACAACAAATAATTTACAACATTTAAACGAAGTTTTTATCTTTCTTTTAGTTTACTGCAAACACTGAGGCAAAAAGTAGAGGAAAGTCTACGGAATTTATAGGGATTTCTTTTATTATTTATAAAAGATCTTTGTATAAACTTTTTGGATTTTAAACAACAAAATGTGGGTTGTTCCTGGGAAATTTTTATAAAACAAAACTTTGAGGTTCTTAAAAATTATATTATCTTTCTTTGTTTCTTTAAAAATGAAACAAAATGTTTAAATAACTTTTAAGAATACAAAATATTTTGTTGCACTTTTGTTTATATATTTTTAAGGACTTTTGTTTTAACCTTTGTGATTTAAGCACCACTTTTTGCCTCAGTGTCTTGAGTTTATTTGTTTAATACTGCTCTTGGCAAGAAATTGAGGGCTTTTTGGGAGGGGGCGACCATCACCTAGTGGGCGGGGCTGCGCGAGGGCGTCACTGCCGGCGGTGAACCGGCAGCCGAGGAGGGCGGCCCCTGACCCCCAGGAAGCTGATAGGGACTGAACCTTTGATACTGACGCGGTCGCATATCCGGCGACGGTGATCCCGACGAGGTGGACGACGGCGTCGACGCGGTGGGCGGTGGCGGGGGTGTCCGGTTGGCGGCCATTGCTGCTGCCGCTGCGGCCGCTTGCGCCTGCGCCTGAGCTTGGGCGGCGGCCTGAGCGGCGGCTGCCTGCTGATTGGCGCTGGCCAGAAATCCGGCCGTCAGCTGAGGCCACTGCTGCTGGAACATGTGAAAGGCGCCGAGGCCAGGAGGCGGAGGAGGGGGACCCGCTGCTGCCGCTGCCGCTTGATACATCTGCGGCATCATCAACTGGGCGTAGGGGGAGTTGCCACCGAACATTTGCAGATGCTGGCGGGCCTTCTCGAACAGTGCCATGGAGGCGGGATCACCCTGCTGGGCGGCAAACTGTTGCATCAGCGGATCGGGGAACAGTCGCAGGGGGGAACGGAGCTGCTGCTCCAACAGCAGAGCCTCCATGGGATCCCTGTCGAAATCCGTTAGCCGCGAGGAGTCACGGAAACCCTTGGCAAACGGATTCGAGTCGATCTTCAGCTTGGTGATCAGCTGATTCTGATACGCGGTGACAGCGGTGAAGACAGTCTCCGGAAAGACATACGTTTTGTGATCCAAATCCTGGAGCTCCTTGGGATTCGAGGGAATGCTCTGGCCATGGCTCAAGCGAACCAAATGAATGCGGGGCTGATAGCGATGCATTGAGTTCAAAACGATCTGGAAAAAGGTTGAAAAAAGGAAGAGGATATTATTGTAGTATTTCTGTGGGAGCTTTGAGTATCTTAAGCTTAAAGTTAAGTAAGGAAAATTATTGATTTTAACTTAATAGAAACTTTTAAATCACTTTTAGAATTGTCTTTAATTTTCTTCACTATTTTCTGTTTAAATATAAACCTTCAGCTAGCTCAACAACTTCTCTTCTTGCTATTTATGCCTTCGCATCGCAAAATTATCAATCATTTAGCACTCGCCGCTAATCGCTACCTCAGCATCTCTCAGTACGTCTGGCCGTATCTCAGATAACCGTGTATCTTGGCGTTCTCGCAACTCACCTGTCCATTCTTATCCATTTCGTTATTAGTCAGCTTCACCTTCTCGAAGGAGATAACTTGTTTGCGCAGCGCCTCGCAGCTGAAGGGACTGTCGGGATGGGCGTAGAGGCGGGCTGGTGGGGCGGGATCGGCCTTGCCCGCCACCAACCAAGCGGACCGATGGTAGGCATAACGATACCGCTTCGAATCCATGGGTATTATGTCCAGCAAAACGGCATACCGATCGGCGGGCTGAATTTGACGCAGCGGACCGGAGAAACTCACGCGCACAGTGGGGAACATGCGTCTGAAAAGAAAGGTAGAAAGGGATTTTATTAGATTTTTTCTTCTTTCTTTTTAAATTCCGGTTGTTTGGGGCATTTGCCACACACAGCTGAGTTAAGCATGGAATTTATTAAACAAGAAGGGAGAGAATTTTTCCTAGATTTATTCCCCATTTAACTTTTACTTTGACAAGTTTTGATATTGAAAACAAGAGGTAAACTAGCTTCCTAAATCATTTCTATAGTTATAATTAATCTTTAAATAGTTAGAATGCTTTATTCATATGCCTTTTTATCAAAATTTCATTAAAAGATTAAGTAAAGATTTAAGAAGATACAAAAGAATCCCTTAGATACTCCTACCTCTCCCCATTCATTCACCTTTAGTCTTCCGCCACACACAGCTAGTTAAATCTGAAATTTATAACCCCAGCTGAGGGCAGGTTTTTCCTTTAGCTGTTCCCATAATTTCCTGAATATTTTTCCCCCCATTTCCCTTTTTGCTTTGACAAGTGCACACAATGAAAACAAAAGCGAAACTCTTTCTACCTTTAAACAAAAAACGAGCGAAGGAAACTATCTCGCCTGTGTGTCCTGTGGTTTAATGTCCCTCCAAAGCCGGTGACATAACCCCGGACTCAAAATAGGGCGAGGAATTTCGTTACGGGGACCGCCCTGATGGCTGCCCAACTGTCTGCGACTCTGAGGTGTGATTTTTACAATATCATTAAGGTGTGCGTTGTACACCTCTATGGGTATGCGTGTGTGTGGTCAGAGAGGTGTGTGTGTGGAAGCACAAGGTGTGGACAACCCGTGGTGATTGGGATTGAACTTGTTCCCATTCTACCCGCTGACAACAGCAACGCCCATAACTCTGATTTTCCTCAACATTTCTACGACATTTTTGGTGCAGAAAATTCAGCGGCAGCCCAAGCAGGTATAGGAAAAATCGGAGAAGACAGACCCCACAAGCGGTCTTTGAGATGGCATGAAATTATTGTTGACATTGCAAACCATTTGGTTTTTGCCAATTTATGGTGTAGCCAAAGAATGTCGTTTGTTAGAAGGAAATTTTTAATGGTCCAAACAGCTCAGACAGTTGACATATTGAAAATAATGGAATTTGCAAGAAAAGTGATGAGCAAATAATATTGTGGGAAGTCTCAGAAAGTGTTGAGGAAGATTTATAGAAAAAGGAAATGGCTTTAATGCATTCAGAATGCTGAAAACTATATGTATCTTAAGATTTTTCTAGTATAAATTTGAGTTCAATAAGACTTTAGATTATTTATAAATTTTTCAATAATTTCAGCAAACATTTCCCCCACCAAAACTCTCCCACGTTTTTCCATTCGTTTAAACTAATGCCTGTTTGCACTGACTGACTGATGGCTGGATAGTTGGTTGTTTCGTTGCTTTGTTGCTTTGTTGCTTAGATAATTTCAATTTCAAATCTCTTTCGGATGCTTACCTGCCCGTCTTGGTGATGATCATCTCGGTGCCCAGCTCGTGAAAGCGATCCCATAGCTCTTTGGTCTCCAGGTGGCATTGCACTGGCTTCAGTTCATCGCAATTGCAGGAGCCAACAATTTTGGGTGCCTTTTGCACTGGTTCCGGTGTTAGACGCTCCTCACTGTCCTCGGTTCCCGGGGATTGTGGGGGTGTGGAGCAGCGTCCTTGGCTGCTGGTGGAGCTGGTGTTTAGTTGAGATTCCGAGGGTACAGCAGCTGCTGTCAGAGTCACGGCGCCGGCGCTGTTGCGACTCTTGTGTGTCACATTATTGTTGTTGTTATTGTTGTTGTTGTTACTGTGATTGTTGTTGTTATTGTGGTGACTGTGACTGTGATGGTGATGCTGATGATGGTTCAAACGGCGAGCCTTGGCTGGCGGCTCTTCGGCATCACTGCAGTCAACGACATCCACATCGACCTCATCCTCCACCGAAATGGGACCTTAAATGGCAAAGAAAGCAAAGCGAAAATTGAAAATTAAATTGGGAATTGTAGGGATTTAGTATTGAAGAGGAAAAGTAGCTGGCTAAAAAAAAACAGGAAAGCGTTATTAAGAGAGCTTTAAAAAACAAGGAAGGAAAACCTAAACCGTATTTAAAGGCTTTATAAACATTTAAGCTTTTAAATGTAGGGAAAATTAATTACTGATTTAATTTAGGCACGGAAAAAACAGCAAATAAATTCCTGATTAACTTTAGATTATGTTTTATGGATTATCAATACAATTTACACTTTAGTTTGCCTTTTTCATATTTTTTAAAATACTTTTAAGGCTCTTTAAACAACATTTAAAACCCTTTAAATTCACACTCTGCTCTTGTATTTCACTACATTTCCTTGACTTGCTCTCCACAAACTCTACAGCATTTTCTTGCATTTTTTAAGCCACTTTTTCTCTGTAATTTGGTCAAAGACTGAGGCCGCTGGTGACAACATTGCACTGTGGTTGAGCTCCCTTCGCGGCAGACAGCGTGGAGTCGTCTCATATTCTTGGAGTTTCCGCTTCGCTTCGCGTTACAATGAGACAATGAGACGGCTGCTCGCGCTTAATTGGCAAACTGAACACAAATTGGCAATTAAACAAACCGAAACTCTAGCTGCGATTGCTTTTTTTAGGGGTTTTCGCATTGCATAAACCGCTTGGACAGAGAGATAATGTACTGCCTTTCAAGGTGTAAGCTTGATGAATAATTTTTATAATTTTTTTTTGGCTTAGCCCTAGGCGAAATTTCAAGCCCTCTTCAAGCTCTCAAGCAAACTGAAAGACCAGCTGATTAGCTGAACCAATAAGCCCGATTTAACGCTGAGCCCAGACGATGGTAGGTGTTAAAATGCAAGCTAAGCAAACGGAAAACGGAAAACGACCAAAAAATCACGAAAGTAAACAAAAAAACATTATATATATATATATTAATACAGACACCCGTAAGATATACAAAATAAATAAATTTATTAAGCTGCATATCTTTTTTGATAAAAATATCGTCAAGTTGTTGTTTCTTTCGCCTGACTCTGTTTTGATTGCGGCCGTCGCTAATTTTCTGCGCCTCGTAAAATTAATAAAATGAAGCACCACATTGTTGAAAATTAATTAACATAATTAGCTGCTTTTGTTTGGAGCCGTCGTCCCCCCGACGGAAATGTGAATTCCATGCGATTAGATGCTGTGCACAATTTGCATATTATCGGCCATAAATGAGCCTCAAGTGGGTCTCAGATACAGCTTGTATCTTTGTGTATATATATAGTTATCGGCTGCGATCTTTGGCTTGGCTTGGCTTAATTGCGGATGCCGTCGGCTGTTGGCAAATTGTTGCAAGTGTCGACGCTTTTTTTTCTCTATTTACTTCGTGGTAGAAACAAGTTATCTCCGACCGACGCCTGGCCTGCTAATTGTCAATGGCAATTAAATCGATTTCTGCGCACCCAAAGCGACAATATTTATTTATTTAATAGTTTTGTTGTGCAATCAATTAGCAATTGTCATTCAGTGAACTTAAATGCGGATTGAGAGTGTGGGTTTTCTATATTCTAAGGCTGGGCAACCCACGAAAAGGGTTTTTAAATATTAATTTATGAAGATTTCAGCATGTAGCTTCAAGTGAAATGAGAAATTAAATGTTTAATGAACTAAGAAAAGCTTGCATTTGTATCTTATTGCCTTTTAGTTGTTGGGAAGTTATTTGAAACATATTGTTTTTCTTGCTCAAAATGTTGTATATTATATTTAGTATTAAATAGGTCTCTTTACCATTTTATGGTTTAAGACTTGAAATTTACACTTTGCAAAGAGAACATGCCTTAATAAGGCAATGTAATAATGTAAATTTAAGATAAATAAAGAAACCCATGCTTTGAAAATGAATTTAAATAAATATTGGCTGGAAATACTACGGCTTTATATTAAAAAAAATAATAATACTGTTCTAACCACAGCAAATTTTGTTATAAACATTAACTACAACCTTTAGTATCCATTCGAATTAAATTTTATCAGGATTATTACAACTTTTTGCATTTAGATAGTAAACTCTTTATAAAGGTAATTGAAGTACCTTTCATACTTATAAATGTTTAAATTTATAAATATTTATTTAGACAAAATATAAGTCAACTGTTTTCAAGGTTCTAGGGCTTAAAACCCGAAAATTCCTATTTAAACTACAATATAAATTTCCCAACCAATTTGGAATTGTAATATCCCCATATACAGTTTTCCACAAACCCTAACTTGTTTCCCTCTCTCTCTTCCTATTTAATTAAAAATTTTCCACAAAATGTATCTGCAACTTACTTGCACTGCGAATGGAGGACTCCCTGCTGGAGGCATCTTCGCGGGCCATTATGGCCGCTATGGAGAAATCCGTTGCTGAGCCGGCGGCACTTTTGCTGCCCGTCGTCGTTGTTGTGGTCTGTGCCGTGGCAGCGGCCACGGGGGCAGCGGGGGCGCCATTGCACAGATACGGATGCGAACCGACCAGCATTTTGGCAGCGGTTTTCTCGAGTTCCTTTTCGCTTAGGATTTTTTCCTTCAATTTATTTGGTTTTTCTTCTTTTTTTTTTGGTATTGTCAACAACACACTTGGCACTCAGGAAAATTGCTGCATTTTCACTATTTAAACACTTGTGTATCTCTATCTTGGTATCTAATATCGTTTTGGGAGGCTGAGTATCTCACAGATATGTGTATCTTTGTATCTTAGTATCTGTGTGTAGCGCACGCGAACTGAACTGAGCGCGGAGGGAGAGAGCGTGTGTGTGCACAACGGTTGGCAGGCGACGGCTAACTGAATTGTGTCAGGAACGTGTTGCCGCTGAGAAGCCCGAAAAGACGGCGGACGGCAGAAGGCAGGCAAAACTCGGGAAACCAGTTTTTCCTCATGCCCTACCCTGTGCGGCAGTGCAAGCGGGACGGCACTCTGGCCAGGCGTGTATCCGTATCTGCAGCCGCCTTGCAGAGGCGAGTGCAAGCAGGACCGCCATAGAGCGGGCCGTACTGTGTCGAGTGGAAAGTCATCGGAGTGAGCGCTCTCTCGATTTCCAATTGGAAATGCAGCGGGGGAGTGTGCGCGCAACAGAGACAGAGCTTGTCAGCGCGTCATAACTCATTTACAATTAAAAATGTCGGCGCTTCGCCGGCTCTTTCGCTCTCACTCTCTCTCCCTGTCGCACATCATCCGCCGGCCTGCTCTCGCCCTGTATCTGCTCGCCCGCTCTGGCGCATTTATGAAGTGCCAACGTTTCGCTTGCGGTTTTTCTTCATTTCTTTTACACTCCGCGTTGTAATTTTTTTTTTTCGTTTTCTTTACAGACAACTTTTCGCCGTTGTCGTCGCATTCCATTTCCTGTTATCTCCTCTCTGTCTCTCTGCCCTTGTCCTCCTCGACCATCCTTTTATCTGAGTGTGTTTCACTTGGTTTCCAACACGTTCCAACGAGGCTGATGTTTTTTGAGTGAGTTTATTTTTGAGTTTGTTTTTGTTGTTGGCTTGGTTTTGGTTGATTTTTTCGTGCAGTTGCATCCTGGTGTTTTTCTTCTTCTTTTTTTTAGCATTTTCCCATTTATTTATTTGCAAGGACATGGACCTTGAGTCAAGGTTACCCCGCTGCAATCTCATGCGCCCAGAATTTATAACAGTTTTTAGATGCTGCTGAACTTTTTTTTATATTACATTTGATTTTTTTTATATTTATTATCCTGTTTTCATTATCTTAAAATTTTTAAGGGAAAATATTTTATAGAAATAATAATAAACTAACATTTACTAGTAATATTTTATGGAAATACTTGATAATTGTTATACATTTTTTACTCTCTAACTTACAAAACATTCTCTATGAATAAATACTTTAATTATTACTAGTTTACAATTATTTAAATACTTGTTTTAAGGAGTTTTAAAGGGCTTAAGGGTTAACGTATACGTAACGTATATCCAAACATAAACATAAAATGAAAAAGAGACTTGCTTAAGATTTATGAAATTCATTTCTTAAGAAAAATATTAAATAATACATAACTACTTGACATTTTATATAAGTATTCAATCCTAAAACAAGTTTATTTCATGAATGTTTAAGAGCTTAAAATTAATAAAACATTTTCTTTAAACAATGAAACACGATTTGCATCTAAATGAATATAAAAGGAAGCAACTGAATTACTATATTTTATAATATTATTATATATAATTTTTGAAATATATTCATATTACTCTTATATATTTAAATTTATTGAAATATTTGAATATTTATTGAAATATATATTTATGAACCCTTCTAAGCAACTCAAAACCTAACCAACCCTTTAATACCATTTTCCCTTCCTTGACTATACTTTTCACCTCTTTGTAAACCATCAGTTATGGCGACCAACCACCGAATAACTTAAACTCCCTTTAGGGGAACCATTAAAAAACAAATAACAGGGATCGGGATCGTTCCTCTATATTGCAACGCCCCATCAATACAATCATATTGCCATAATAACGCATATTTTAAAATTACCATATTGTGACAAGGCTAACCTCACCTCCCCGGAACATTTACAGATGTCAACAAATCGGTGGATTCCCAGGCCCAAGTCAAGACCTTTGTCAGTGCCAATTAACCTGAAACGCCAAAGTTGAGTTGCTAATAAAAAAGCCAAGACAGCTAGGAAAATGCCTTTTGGAAAATCGCACCAACTGTCAGACAGTTCGTCAAATTCATTACGCCAATTTAAAGGAAAAGGAATCCGTTGAGATCCCTACTAACTAATCCCGCTTATCCATGAGTCTCGATGTGTGATTTCAGTAATTTGAGACTTTTCTTTGTACAAAGTGGGCATGTCACTGTGACACTTTCACCCGGGGAAATGCGTCTTGTGTGTTCCTCCCCATGTGTGTATGTTTTTTTAGGTGGCAGTCGCGTATGTCACCAAAATGTCAAAAGGCCAGCGGAGGAAACACACAAGTTGGGAAAACACAAAAAGGGAAAGCCGGCCACTTGGCACTTGTAAAAATAAACAATTTTGCTTGTTAATTAGTGCGGCTAACTGTCCCCGTTTGACTTTCTCCTTGTTGAGCTGAAGGAGAAGTACTTGAGAGAAGTACTTGGGCCCTTTGGCTTTGTCGGCAAAATTACAATATATATTTGGGTTTTTTTTTCTTCCATATATTTTCCTTTCCTTGTTGCTGTCCTGTTGCGATATTTAACGATCTCTTTGGGTAATCGAACACTTTCACTTTGATTTTGGCCGCAAGGAGACTTGAGGAATTATCTCTGGTCAAGGAGAGAGAAAATAGGATGTAATAAGGAAGAAGGAAAGAAAAGTTCTTAAATTTTTAGAGATTTTTCTATATTTTTTATATGGGTTTTGTTTATAAATATATATTTGTTAGCTTAAAATGAGGGGTATTTCTAGGCATAAGTATTTTAATATTATTCTTTAATTAATAAATGTAGAAAGTAAAATGTACCAAAAATATGCTTAGCTATAAGATACAAATATATAAGTTTTTTTCTTGCTAAATTATTTATTACATATATTTTCTTTTCTTATATAGCTTTAATTAATATAAAATATATAACCAACTAAAATATATAATTACCCATTTTTGCAGTGCCAAGATTAATGATAACTAATAAGAGATAGCCAATGTTTTGAGCTGTATTGAATTTCCATTTTCTCGGTGGAACTGTTTCATTTTTCACTTTGCTCACTTGAGTTTCCCTTCACTTCCCTTCGTCTGCGGCACTTCCGCTTCTTAAGTTCACTTGGCGGGGCTTCGGCTTTAAAGGGTTCCCTATCAAGAGGGTTTCAAGTGGGAGGCACGTGTTCATATTATATGTTTTTATTCTTATTTCGTTTTTTTGTTTTTTATACTCAATTTCATTTTAATTTTTTTTTCGGGGTGAAAGACGAGGAAGCAGCGGTGAGTTTCCGCCTGGCACTTGCTTCAATTTTCCAATCTGCTCGATAAGCATTAAAAGCGGAAGCAAGCCAAGCACTAAAGAGTTTCTATTTATAAAGCGGAATTAAGGCAACATGTGTTGTGTGCATGTAAGTAATTCTACACCTTCAGCTTATATATTGCAAAGCAAATAATAATTTTTAATCTTTTAAGCATTTTAAAGTCTTAAGATGTAATTGTAAAATATAGAAAGTAAGGAAATCACATTAGGCATTTCCCTTGCGCTTGCGGTGCCGCTTTGTCTCGCCAGGACATTTGCCAATCATCTTTCCCTCATGTCCTGTGGCCAGGTTTCTTTGTTGGCTTGGGCTGCCCGCAAATATTTACCAAATATTTTCTTTTATTTTTCAGTTGTACGCCCACAAAATAATAAAGAAGAATATTTCTGGGCGGCGGCAACCGGTTTTTGTATATTTTTTCCCTGGCTGTTTTGTTCTGGAATTTATTAATGAAACTCATTGGGTTGGGTTTTGCTTTGCTGGGCTTTGCCCTGGGGACTTGACTTGGTTTCTTTTTCTCTCTCCTTGTTTTGGGTGCATCTTCAAAAACCCGGAGCCGACGCTTTGATAAATGCCCGCCTTGGCTACCGGGCTCAGATATTTTTCCTCTTGGCCCGGTAGCAATTCCGCTAAAAGTTGGGCTCTCTTTTTCGTGTAATTTGTTTACTTGAATACAAAATACAAAAAAAGAAACTGAAACCACAGAGAGTTGGTGTGGAAAATAAGGGAGTTTGGGACCACAAGGAATTGTTGCAAATTTTCTGGGAATTCCTTTTTGCATTTGCCATAAATCTTTAGCTCGTTCTCGCTTTTAAATGGGTTGTTTGTAGGTTTGTTGGATTGTTTACACTTGAAAATAGAGGCAAGCTTTGAAAATCGGATTAATTTTGGGTATAAATATATAGAAAAATGATTATTATATTTATAAGAATTTTGATAATTTGTCTTAATCATTTTAAGCAACGGAAATATTTATTTTTGAAAACAGAAAATGTTTTTTTAATATTAAGCTAAATTAAAAAGCTTGCAATATTTATAGACTTTATTAATTGATATATTTCCAGCATAGTAATAATTTTTATTTATAATTTCCATCATTTAAATAGTTAATTTTCTCCCAGTGCCCCTGTGTGCTGTGTAACAATTGTCACACCTTTCGGCGGCCACTCAGCAGCCTTCCCTGCCTCCTTTCCGCTTATCCTTGGCCCAACCACAGCCTCCGTGTGTGTACTATATGGCATATATATATTTATACATGTATATATGTGTGTAATTTGACTCATTAACAATCCGAATCCGAGCCTCAATCTCTGGCCCTGCGTCTGTGTGGTGTTCCTGAAGGGTTTTCTGCTGTCTATGCCACATAAATCACAACTTAAACGATGCGTAATTTTGTTAAATAACTTGAAGCACCCTTTGTCCACCCCTCTTGTCCTTTTGTTTTATTTATTTGTTTTCCCCTTTATTTTTTTTTTCTTTTTGGGTTAGTGCTCAAAAAAAAAAAAATTTATGTCATTGTCGGGCAACGCCTGGCTCTCAGTTTTTTTGGACTCTTTTTTTTATTTTTGTTCTCCTCGCTGCAATTGGAGCTTAATCTTCACTAACCGCCCTGTGCCACGCCCATTTTGTGCACCTTAACACTAAATTTACATAGCCAGCTGGCCGGGGCTCTTGCCTCAGAGTCCTTGGCTTTTTATGGCCCAATTACAGATGCCGATTTCGCATGGCAAATCCCCAGCAAGCAGCTGCGAAATATCTGCGGGATCGGGAATTGAGAGCAAGCTCCAAGATGTCAGAGATTAAAAAAAAGGGTTTATATAATTGAAGCAGGCGAAAGGAGATCACTTGAAGCAGGTCATTATTAACCAATCCCTCAGGGAGAGAAAACAGCGAAGTAATAATGAAATTTCATACATTTTATCAGGGAAGAAAGATGTTGAAATTTACTTCTAAGTGTTATACAAAATAAGGTTTGGTTGCAATTAAGTTAAAAATTAAAGATCTCAATAATATAGAAGAATAAAAAGGTGGCCTAAAATATTTATTTACTTATTAATTGTTATTTAAAAGATAAGATGTTAGAATGGCCAGAAAAAGGCATCAAAAATAAACTAAATGTCTTACTTATCCCATGGTTTTCTTATCTTTTCCTAGATTATATTTCATTGCTATATTAATTTTATATATTATTCTCTGAAATATGTTTTTTTAAATTCTCCAAATATCCTTCTTATCCATAATTTCCCTATGCTAATCCCTATAAAGTTTCTCTCTCCAAGCGGCACATTTGTAGTATAAATTCCTGCGAATTTCTGCCACTTCCTGGGGGCATCATCAAAGACGCACCGACCTTTGACAGATCGTCCACCAGTGTGGTTGCCTCCTCTCCAGGACCTCAGACTCTAAGGTGTCAATTACAACAGGTCCCATATCCTTTTTGCCATTTGAACTCGGCCGCCGAGGAGCGTTTAAGTTGTTTGCCGAAGCCGAGCTAAGCCGCTAAAGGCGCAACACCCACCGCAGTGAGGGGTGCAATTATCCTTTTCTTCCTCATGTAGGTACATATCCATTTTTTTTTGTACACAGGTGCGCAGCCGCCTAATCCTGCCGAAAAAGTGTGAAAGTAGGAAGTCCTAGACACAGCCAGAGATGCCTTTTGTGGACTTGCCGCAATCTCACTTTCATTCATTGCACAACATAATTGAGGGCGGCGTCTAATTGCAGGTCCTGCAGAAATAATGGGCGGTAGTCCTGGCATTTATATAGATTATATAGATTGACTTCTTAGCGCCTGGAACACGTGCAGCAGCGTTTGATTAATGGCAGCCCGTGTTTTGGGGAGTTTTGTCTTCAACAAAATGGTGGTTTTCGAGGATCATAAAAAAGAAATAGGAAAACGGGGCAGCCTGCAGAAGGTTGCACATGTCCTTTTGTCATAAATTTTACCCAAGGCAAGAGGGAAGAACAAACAAACCAAATGTCCTTTATAGTCTTTTTTTTTTCTGTGACAAACAAGGCACAAGTCAAGTCAAGCTGAACCGTTTGCTCTAAATTGAATTCAAATTGTGAGGGAAAGGGGAAGGAACTCTCGAAGATGCTGCTGCATCTGCCCAGAAAAAGATCAGGCTCCGGAGTCCTGGGTCCTCAGTCCTTTTGGTCCTTGTTGTTCTCGGTGTCTCGGCAATAGATCATTTTCCACGCTCTGCGTGTGCGTCCCTTTCTGCGAGCATCATATTGAAATTTGTTGTGTTGTGCCAACAGAATATTAAAAAATTTCATATATGATTTGCATTTCGAGCGAGACAGTATGCTTTCAAAATGTTTGCTTTCATTGTTCGTTCGACTTGTGATGCGGTTTTAATGAGCACTCCATAGATTCGCCCAGGGTGTGCTATCGGTGCCACATCAATCATAATTAGGCCGCTTGTGTGTGTGGTTTTCTGAATGCTGTCGTATTTTTTGGGTTGTGCCCAAGACGTTGGCCATTCTTTGATTTGTGACAGATTCAGGATTGATAGGGAAGGGGTAAAATATAATATATGTCTATATGAATATTGGAAAGATGAGCCTTAACCCTTGGTGATAATTCTTTAGGTAATTTGGTATTTAATGTCCCTAAAATAGTATTTCTTTTTAAGGGGTTCTTCAAGAACAATTACATATTAAATTGCTTAAATATTGTATGAAATTTCTGTTATATATTTAATATCCTGTATTACCCTTGGCTTCATTTAATTCCTTCTTATACATACTCCCCTTACTCACACGTTTGCCTTCATTCAAATGAAGCCAATGCCTTAATCTTCTTGCCTCATGTGAGGTCTTTAGCAACGCCCCGAAATGTTTTTGGTGCACGTCTAGGGTTTCCTCTTCGTTGGCTTGGTCCTCCTTCTATACCCTTTTTGATGATGCAAAAAGGATATATAGTATGTGTAGTGCCCTCCTTTCGTTGGTGTTCTTTTGGTAGGTGTTGCTAATGAAGCGTTGTGTGCGGTCTCACGAAATTTGAGAGGCGTCAACAGGCGCTAAATCCGCTTAAATTGTGGAGGTTGAAAAGGATCTGCTTGGGGTGCTTTAAATTTAAACACTGTAAAAAGTAAGGTTTTTTTTAAGGAATAATGTTAATAAACTATATATAAAATTATAATTATAAATAGCTTAGTTTATTAAGACAAGATTTCAAAGAGTTCTTAACCATAGTTCTTTTCTTTTCCCGACTTTCCCTCAGTGTTTTTTGTTTACTATATAAATACCTTCTTTTTTTTGGCAGGTTGCGTGCCGGGACTGGACAGTAGCCTCGAAATGGCTTCGTTGCATTTAGCTTCGTTTTCGAAGGATAATGAATTCGTATTGCGTTCGATTCATTTTGCCAGCTGACTCTCGTTGGTTGCTGGGAGCTCTGGTCTGACTTTGACCTTATGTCGTCATTGCACGCAGCTCAATTGAAACGTTTAATTGCATCAACGAGAACGCAGGACGAAGGACTCGTGTCATTAGCGTAATTAGATCTCTCAACTCAACTCAGTTTGGTTACAGTTACAGGCTTGGCGTGTCCTCCTGCAATGTCTGCTTTTGTCTTTCTCCTGTTGGTTTTTGTGTGCTCTTTTTATTTTTTTTTTGTACTAATTTTGATGCCCGTGGAACGTGGTACGTGCGCAATTTGTTTACCATCAGCATAATTGGCCTGTCCCGTTTCCCCAGGGCCCACTTCAGACTTCTTTTTAAGCGCTTTTTTATTTCATCGGGCCAAAGTCTTCGGGGCCGCAGGGCAATTAGTTGAAATGATTAAGCTGAACTCTCTTTGGTAATTACATTAGTCGCCGCAGAGGCCTGCCTTTCGATAAATTAACCGCTGCGCACTCACTCAAATTGGTTCGACCATCTATCATTGGGATAACAATAATAATAAGAAATTATAATAGTAACGAAGACCACCGAAAATTCGATCAACTAACAGCTGCGGTGCTTCAATTGTGACACTTTTCGGGGGGAAACAAAAGCGGAAATGTTTTCAATTGCAACCTTATTCAAATATTGTGAATCCTTGTTAGCTGGTTTGTTTGTGGCCATGTCAATCACAGTTTGATCGATCTGGGTCGGGTTCGGGTGTGCTCTGTGTGTCCATGATGTGCCCCTAGATCTGCCACCCAGAAATCTAGAAATCCAGAAATACAGAGATGATTGATCACACATTTGCCCAAGCGAGACACTTTTCCCTTTGGCAGTCTGCTTGGATTTTACAAAAGAGAACTGATGATCATTCAGGGAGAGAAGATAATGGGTTTATTTATTATTTTCTAAAGTTGAACTTTAATTTATATTTGTAATTATAAGTTATTAAATAAGTTTTCTATTCTGCGGTTGTCTTATATAAATATTGGGTGTTGAGCCTACAACCTCTTTAAGTTCATTACAATAAATTCCTAGAAGAACTGGTGATCATTGAGGGAGAAAGGAGATCCTGTCTTTATTAATAAATAAATAATAATTATAAGTTTCAATAATTATTTTCCTAGCTACAAGTTTTCATTTCTAATTCCTGTTATTCTTTTTTTCTAGAGTCTTAAACCCGTTTAATTTTCTTATAACAAATTCCTAAGCTAAGCTCATCTCAATTAGCAAGCTCTTACAAAAAACATGTGAAATTCATATCAAATTTCCTCTAATCTTTACGATGTTTTTGATTTTGATCTACACAGGTCTCTGTGTTTTTTACAGTCTTTCCCATTTGTTAAAGGCCACCTTATAGCGATTGTTCGACATTTTAGTGCCCGCTAAATGTAATAACTTAGCTCCCCATGCCTTTCTCGCGCGGCACTCCCTGGTGGAAATGCCCCTTTTTAGTTGTTTTTCCTTTGTTTTTTTTTTTTTTTTTTTTTGTATTTTGGTTGTATTTCCTTGTATTTGTTGTATGTTTTTATTGTTAAGCCCACTCGCTGACTAAACGTTTACAACTCCCCAAGCGCCTGTGGATAATTTGACACTTGACTGCCACCGCCGCTGCTCCATCACCGACTTTGGTGTATATTTGCTTGTTCTCGACTTTATGACTTACAACTCTTAAAAAACCACTGCAGCAGCAGCAGCAGCTTACCCACACCACAATAAATGTAAATCCCACACAGGAAAACTAATTAAAAAGACCTTTTCTGGGGCGACAATAAAATTTATGAAAATTAACATAAAAATTTGTGTGTGTGCGATTAACTCGAAGCGTCGTCGTTGCCGCACGCACATAGAAACAGCCTTTTTGGCCATATGGAAAATCACATAATAAACAAACGGAACCAGAGCAATAAAAGCAAATATGGCGACACACGTGTTGCAAAGGGGAAAAGCGGCCCAAGATGATGATGATGATGATGATGAGGGGCGGTGATGGGGCTTGCTTATCATTTGTCTGGGCTCCGGGGGCGAGTGTGTGGGGTGTACGGGCGGGTGTGGGTATATAGGAGTGTGTATATATGATCAGGACAATTTCAACTTTGGCGACAACAAGTCACGACAACAGCAGCAACATCCACGGACGAGCAGGAGCAGCACGAGCAGCAGCAGCAGCAGCAACATCAACAAAAGTTAAGCTCTGCGGCGCAAACAAAGCGATTAGGCTGATTGGTGGCAGAATGAGAGTGTGTATGTACGAGGGCACTGAAAAAAAGTAGGGATTATTCGACATCAATTTATAATTTTTTAGTATTTTTGTATATATTTTTTTTATTTCTTGAGGGACTTTAAAATCACAATAAAAAAGCAATAGGTTAGGAACTTGGCTAAGCTAAAAAGTTCTCAATTAAAACCCTTAATTAAATAATAAATATCACTAAATTAAAGCATATTTATGCTGAAGTTTTTAGGTTTGAAAAATATTTTTAATAGCTGAGTGGTGTATATTAAGAAATCAAATAAAATTGAAGTTCCTCAATGTATTTTGAAGTGTTTTTATATTTTAAGAGAATTAAGATAATTATTTTTAAGTATAATAAATAATAAATAATATTTGACATGATATATATAAAAAAGGTTAATTTATAATTTAGCTTTTCATTTATTTTATTTAATATTTTCAACCAATCTATATCTTTTAATTTCAGTGCACCTTTTGTGAACCCAATTCAAGGAAGCTACACGGCCACAGATACTTTCGAATAAGGATGACAACCGGGGTGAGTGACTTTGTTTAGTGCGCCAGTTGGCGCTTTCCACTCTCGGAGGTGTATATAAAAAATACACCCGGAATCTCACACGCTCGCATTATGAGTAATGTGCACCTTATGCCGCCGCCAAGTCGAATGTGATTAGGGCAGAATCCCTCCCTTTTTCCCCTCTTTTCTGCTTTATTAACCCCTTGTAACCGATGTGGCTTGGGTTGCTGCTCAAAATATTATGATGGCATAATTTACACGCCGCTTTTCCGATTAAAGTTGATCTCTGATCTGTTCGGAGGGTTGTTAGTTTTATGGCTATTTACTTTAATATTTTTTTAAAGAAGAACTTTTATGGTTTAATTTGATTTTGGGCTTAGCTATTTTCGTGGAAAACCTACTTCCCACAAATTTCAGTTGTCATTAACCCCTATGACACACCGACTGGGCTCTGGAAGCTCATCAAAATTAATTTTATGGCCAGGCAGAAACTTTCCACAGGCCGCCGCCACCCTCATTAGGTTCATTCCTAAACGCAAAACTTTTGGTTAATTAAACGCAAATTGTTGTGGCGGCAAATTGCGAAAAAATGGCGAAACTTTGTCGCCAAGCCATTAAAAGCCTTTTGTCACAAAAGTTTATTGTCTCACAGTACAAGATAGCTGGAAAAGGAAAATATAAAAATAAAGAAAAACAAAAAGAAAAACGGGTTAATTACACAAAACAAAAAAATAGACATGGCAAAATAGGTGAAAGAGAGCACAAATGACATTTGCTGCTTTTTGGCTTTTATGTCAGAGCCATAAAAGTGTTTTTCGGCTAAGAAAGAGAAGTTGGAAGAGGACTTGAAGGAAAGAGCATTGAATTTGGGTAAGAAACTTGGGATACTCTACCTTTATTTATGGGAGCTTGGAGATTTAAGAATCTTAAATAGTTTTACTTCCACTTTTGGGGTTTAAGGGCGTGAGTTAAGGATAATAAAGCAAAAGATACACAGGCCTTAGGCTAGATTTTCTTAGCTTATATTATTTTTAAAGCTTATAAATCTCTAGAGGTCTTTCAATATAAATGAATATCCAGTTATGCCTTAAAAAATACCTTAAAAATCAATGAACTTAGAGACAATCTTCTTTCTAAGACAGAAAGATCTACCTTTTGTTTATGCTGATCGAAAGTATTCCTATATATCCTAAATCACCTTTAATTCCACCTTTATTCCCCCACAAATTCCTAGTAAAAAATCACTTTACCCCACCAAAAAAAAAGGGTATAAAAACCAATATGGCGTCGCCAGAGCTTGCAGCTTCCTTGAATGGCCAAGTATGTGTTGACACTGGCATGTAGTTGTTGTAAGTAACGAGGAAAGTCTTGGGGGCAACGGGGAAAAATGGCGGTGGAAAATGGAGGGGGTTTTGGGGGACCAGGAAAAGCAAGAAAAAAGGGCCAGTGTCCTGCGACGCTCTGCGCAAATTTGCCACTTCAACAGCTCCTTGCGGATGCCGTAAGCACTCTTGTGAACGAGCTCTGGAGCATTTTCATTTATTTTCCTCACATTTTCCCAGCGTCTCTTGTCTCTTTCTTTCTCTATTTCCTTCTTTTTCCCCACTGAGTGTGCCCTGTCTTTTTCTCGCCCTTGGGGAATTTATGCTCCTGCATTTTTCTCTCCTTTTCCGCTTCGATTTTTTGGCAAGTTGGAAAGTTGTGAAACGATGCTCACAGAATTTTAAGCAGCAGCTTTCCCAGCTTTTCCTTCTGTTCTCATTTCTTGGTTAGAGACTTTTCCCTGTTTTCCTCTTTCTTTCTCTGTGTGTGTGTGTTTTTTGTCAATATTGTTACTGAGCAGCGGAAAATGTGCTGTGAATTTTAAATTGGTTTCTCTTGCCTGGCCGCTGAGTTGCTTACATAATCAGCAAGAAGTTTTTCCAGTTCCTGGAGATTGTTATATTATTTTATCTATCAGGAAAATCTACCAGAGAAAGTCTGGTTGGGATAAGTTGGATATTATTTTAGAAGAAAAGGGAAAGAGTTGGAAAAGAAAGTGTATTTTAATATTTTTAGAAGTTCTGAACAGTCTTTAAAAATTTAATATAAAATATATTATTATTGTCTTTCTATGTTTTCTTGTATCGAAAATATGTCTTAATTTCTCTAAATTAAGTCTTCAAATATAATTTATTTTATGAAGTTTAGGCAATTGCAATTTTTTGGTTTTAATATTGCAATTAACCCACAGCTTACCTCATTTTAACCTTACATTGCAGCAATTAACTGGCCTTTCTCAAGCCCAAAAAAAAAACTCCCAAAAACTGTTCATTACACTTAACAAAATGGTGGAAAAAACCCCACTCCTTCTCCTCCTTCTCCCTCATATTAGCCACCCAACCACCGTGACCAACGAAAAACAATTAAACCGAAAAAAATTGTGAGACAGACAAGTATAAACAGCAGACATGCATAGAGACCCACCGACACTTATGCTTATCTGCATAATTTATGACTTAAATCAGACGCCACCATTTGTTGGGAATTGCACCACGTGGTTCCACCAAAAAAATATACAGAAAAAATAATAATAATGCTAATAGGCGCCACCCAACAGAAAACACAACAAAAAAAATTGTAAAACAATTAAAATGTAATAAGTCCGAGGGGTCAGCTCTCAAAGTCAATGGGCGGCATTTGCCCTCACCGTTTTTCCTTTACATTTCCCATTCGGGGAGAGGGTGAAAATAGAGTAATTAATAATGGTTGAAAAATTTCGTAGGCATACCTGGGTAACGCCTCTATTAGGCAAACCAAAAAATGATAAACAGTTTTTCTTGACCAACCCGGGAAATGAAGAAATAACCGTCAAGGATGTTGGCTTAAGGTGAATGCACATCCCCCGCTGAGCTTTTGATTGACACTTGATATCGTGACTTGCTGGGGTTTTCTTTTTCTAGAGATGCAAATGTGTTGATAGTGACGGAAAAAATATAATAACACCAAAATTTTCAGGCTTTGCTGGCTAAGTAGGTTGTTTACTGTACATTTTAATGGGTGCGTGGGTTAAAAGTACAGTTTTTGAGGAATTATGCGGTTTACGGGAGCAAAAAGATGGGTTAAATGTTTTAGAAAGTTTTTGTGGGAGCTCAGAAATCTTAGATATAAAAATAGTTCAGGTACAAAGTAGCATACTTAAGTGTTCTATAAGATACTCTCATAAAAATTAGCTCTTTAAGATATTTGCACAACAAAATTAAATACAAGTATTAAAATGCTAAAATATGATTATTGACAAGAACTTATAATTGGTTTAAATAATTTTATACTTACTAAATTTTATTATTTTAAAGTATAAACATTATTTTTCTAGCACAAATTTGATTTTTAAGTTATATTTGCAATAGTTATCTCCGTATTCTTTTATGTCCCTTTAAAAAATCAAAAACCCTTTCATCCTATAATATATATCCCTTAAAAATATATCCAAACCTTTTCCCTTTCCCTACTTTCCCCTATTAATTCCGTTTATCATCTCAGTGACCGAAAGCGTCCATAAAAATGCGAGGGATTCTCGGCGAAACCCCAAGCGTTGAATGCACGTGGCAAGTCCTGAAACCCATATAAAGTTATGCCCCTCTATATATATAGTGCACCCCCTCCCAAGCACACACACACACATTCACAACCCACCATTTATACACATATGTAAAGCGATATTAAGGCCAGGATTCCACAGAGAGAGAAAGGGAAACCAAGAGGAATTCAAAGGAAAAGAGGGACAAGGAGCCACAACGCAGACAAGCCCAAAGCGTCAAGTTGTGAAGCTGTGTGCAAAAAATCATTAACACGCACACACACAAACACACTGAGTCCTTGCCGTCCTTGTTGCTCGTTTTCGGTGGGCGTGGGTGGTTGGCTGGGTGTCCTTTTGTGCGAGACTTGCTTAAATTACTTGGGTTTTTACATGCGGCAGTGAGGCACATTAACACTGTAATGTGCAAAAAGTGTTCCTCTGTCTGTGTGTCAGTCTGTGTTTGGGTGTGTGTGTGTGTGTCTGTGTGGGTGTAGAGGGGTAGAGGGGTTGAGAGGGGGTTAAGCAACATGGCGTCCCTGTAGTTGTAGTTGTGGTCCGAGTGGAGCTCATTGCCATGCATAAAAGGAGCCTCAAATAAGAGGTTTATGCGTGCTTAAAATTTATATATAAATATTTTTAAATAAAATAATATTTAAATTAAAGAAATATATTTTAACACGAACTTAAGAGACTTTATTTTAATATAAATATTTCAAAATATGACAAGAATACCATTACTAAAACAGCTTTTCCAGAAAGAACAAAATATAAATCAGAAACAAAATCAGTTCCAACTTTTTAGTTGGAAATTCTAATGTCAAAGTAAGCGTTAAAGACCACCTTTATATATTTTTTTATTACCTATACGCCCAGGATATTTTAATAATTATTACTTACTTGAATAATATCAAAAATAAATAATTGTTAAATATTTCTAGATAGTAGAATCTCTAGTAATTTTTTCTTATCTTACCTCCCATTTTTGCCTTAGTTTTACCTAAATTTTCACCGCATAAACCCCAACAGAAAAGCAAGGATCCCTTGGTGGACGTCAGATACTTTTAGTTAAGATTAATTGTTATATATTAACATGGCGTCGAGTTACGAAGTCTGCGAAAACGAGCTATTTACAAGCTAAACGAAAGTTGACTTTGCCCAAACGACCACGAGAAGCGAAACGAGCTGAGTGGAAGCTGATGCCTCAACTGATGTTGATGTAAATGTTGTCTCTGGAAAATGGCAGTGAAAGTGTGAGGAGTGGTGGGTGCTTTTCCTGCTGCTACACTTTAATAAAGAGCAAAATATTTAAGGCTCCTCCTAGCTGGCCTGTTTATGGCATATCTTCTCTCTGAGTGTGTGTGTGTGTGTGTGTGTTCGTTCTAGATTTATGTTTGCCCATTTTCATGTTTTATCATCAGCTGCGACTGCGTTTTGCGACTGCGGCATTGGAATTATTCATGCCATTCGCCATGTTACTCATACGCCGCGTATGAAAAGGGTTCCAAAATGGCTGCCATTTTGGCCTATTGCGTTTGAATTATGGGCCAAAAGGGTCCGCTCTGTCTGCCTTTGGGCCCCGCACTTTTGTGCGGTTTTTGCGTACTGCGGCCTCCTGGTTTTTATCTGGGAAAAATGGTGTTGGCCTTGCTTTTCCCAGAATGGAGCGGAAAATGTAGTTCAGAATGTGGTGCGAAAAGGGGAGTTCTTGTATTTTTTTTAAGATTTACAAAAGGGTAGAAAATAGGGGAAATTGCGTAGTTACCCTAAGAGCTGGTGTATTTATATGCTCAGGATTTTGTTTAGTAGATATGGTTTAAGATAAATATATAGGTACCTTTCTGTAATGTATAAGTAAAGGCTTTCCTTTTTCTAGCTTATTAAATACTATAAATTCATATAAAATAAATTCTTTTTAATTTCTTCATAGCCCAATCAGCTTTCATAGAAATTTTCTTACCATTTTCTTTAACATTGCCCCCTCGTTAACGTTTAGTTTAAATTTCTTCCAACAACCCCTCAATTTTTATATCCTTTTCCATAAGAATTGATGGTTCCCAGTGACATCTTGGCATATGTTTTGAAGCCCAGAGCTTCCTGCCACTCCCCTTTTTACGAGCCCTAAGCTCTCTCCCCTTTGCCATTTTCGGCAACTGTCGCATTCGGAACCACAAACAAATTTGTCTACGACTTTGGTCCAAAACAACATATTGACAGTCGTAACGGGAAGTCAATAAGGAAATAAGGAAACGCTCACCCCATGCCCCTCGCGATATCGATATCCTCTCGCCGCCGCCCACACTCAACGCTCTGTCACTTTGGGCGCAAATTTCGCCATTTCCACCCTCGCTAATGTGCAAATAAAAATGTTAAAAGGGTCCTGTAGCACCCCTGTAGAACTGCGCACTAGTTCGTGGGTGCTGATATAAGTACCCATAAACAGACCACCACTACTCACTCTGCTAACCCTAGCCAATGCGTTTTACCATTTCTACTTTTGTATGAAATGTCCGCAAATAGGGTCAATCGCCACCACATCGTTTACAATAGGGTTAGTGAAAAGGGTACCCATGCAAGGGTTAGTCAGAAGGGTACCCATGCAAGGGTTAGTCAGAAGGGTACCCATGCAAGGGTTAGTCAGAAGGGTACCCAGATAAATTTAATACATAATAAGTTGCTGATTTCATTTCATATTTCACATATTTATTTTAAAAAATAACAAAAAAATTTAATCTAATTTGGCCTCCTCCTTATGTTTGCTGCTGCTGGTATTTTTAAAATGCCGCTTTTTTTGTAACTGCATGGCCCTGCGCAGTTGGTCCTCCGCTGGACCATCATCATGTAACTTGTTTATGGCATCTGAAAATAAAATTAAAATAAAAGAATGAATTTTGATTCTAACAAAGTGCAATTATTTAATAATACTTACCAAGCAAGGCTTTATAAAAACAAATGTGGCTTTTTAATGCAATTTTGCCTTGTACCCCGTCCACGTTATGGGCCAAAACAACTGCATTTGCCAAAATATTTTTTAAATTTCTTGATACTCCGCCAGGCATCATTAACGTCTTCATAGCATCGACCTGTAAAGAAATAAAGAGTAATTAAAATTATAAAAATAAAACTATTTTATCCGTATTTTTACAAATTCTTTAAAATTGACTGCATACTTCTGTCAATAAATTTAAAAAAAATTAATAAATAAATACTTACGTAAAGCTCTTTGTTTATTTCCGTAATCTCCTTATTAATTTCATCCAATTTTTCTACTGTCTGGATTGGAAATTTCTGCATCACTTTTTCTCCGAGGTTTTG